>JALMQS010000150.1:4510167-4741945 GCA_024734495.1 Forficula auricularia
AACATAGGTAGAATATTTTTATTTTTCGACTTTAGATCATCTTAAATCTTTTTTACTCCGCCCCAGAAATTTTCACGAGACTTCCAGGTAAATAAGTACAAGAATACCTCGATTATCGCGGTTAATGTTTCTGCAAAAAATATCTCAATATCTGATAATCCATTTCGATAAACAGGAAAAATAATGCCTGTAAAGTGTGTGATCCATTGGCGAAATTTTAAAATCTAATAAATATATTGAAACGATTTTGTTTTGCCGAGGTAGCGAGAACTGTTGATTCAAACGAAGAAAACAATGAGGTTGTTGAAGTCAAATCTTCGAAACTAATGATCCCCAACAAATAAATTATATAATTATTTATATAATATATACATATATTTACATCAAGCACTTAGGATACCCTCATTGATTTTCTTTATATATTAATTAAATTTTACAGAAGTAAAGAAATGTCTGAAATTCTAAATATTGTGTTCGTTTCTTAAGGGTAAATTCCTTCAGTTCGACGTCAATGTATTCGTACGTCATTTATCATTATTTCTCAAGGTTAATTAGGTCTTCCTCGCCAAACTTTTTATCTTGTGACTGATGTAGGTTCTGAACATAACCTTTTTCAATTTCTTTTCAATTTTCTTTTTTCTTTGCCATACAGGTATTGTCAAATATTCTAATCGTACATGAAAAAGTGTTTTTTTCTAGGCTCTTCAGGTGATATAATAGTCTTTTTAGAAGTCATACAGGGTATGGTAAAGTATTATAATCGTGCATGAAAAAAGTAGTTTTTTCCTTCTTTTTCAAAATATCTCAAAAATAGCTGAAACTATTTTGATTAAAAAATTGACCGAAACCGTGGCATTTCGCTCTACAAAAAGGACTCTAATAAGTGAACATCGAAAAAATTATATTTTTTAGAGATAATAATTGTTTTGTCAAAATGTCTGTTAGTCTGTTATTCTGTTAAAACCCGTTCACACGGAGCTTTTTCTCTTACTTGTTCCTTGCTTGTTCGACAAACTGTAAATTGGAGAACATGGAGGGGGTCGAAATTACGTGACGTCACTCCGTCTTATTATCATGCTAGCTTGATTCAAAATATAGGGCATGTTCTAAAAAAAAGTTTAGCTGCGCCAGAAGGTGGCAGTGGCCAGCCAATCAGGAAGCATAATTTTATCACGTGGGTGACATGGGTATTGGCCAAATACATCAACTGATATCACAGAACAGCTGATATTTTGTTTTCTCTGCCCAACTCTTTACTTCAATGAATAAAGAGAATATGCCTTCCAAATTTGTCTGCGATTGATAATTATTTCAATAATATTATTGTCAGCCATTTTGGTTTGCATTTGAGATGAAACTGAAAAGATGATAGACCAGCTGTTTGGCTCAAAGCATGCGCGCGCAACCTAGCAGGCTAACTTGAAAATTTTCGAAAAAGTTCCGTGTGAACCCAACAGGGGAAAAATCAGCCTGACTGAACTAGCTTCAAATTGCAAATAGAAGGAACGAGTTAGGATCAAGTAGAAGAAAAAGCCTTGTGTGCACCGGCCTTTAGTCTGTTATTCCTGTTAGTCTGTGCGTTACCAAATTTTTGTCGACGAGCCTGGCTCTTAGCCTCTTAAGTGGGAGATAAATTTAACCGGCGAATTTATCGCGCGGAGGAGCTACCACTGCTCGAAGCCCCCAAAACCTTGAAGTAAATTGGATATTGAATTGTATCTAAGTTTCTGAGATTGGCCCGTGATCCAGCTGCTTTTCCTTCTACTCTGTTCTTTTCACGATGGGGTAGCCATACAGGCCTTTAGAGGATCCACCTTCTGGTGTATCTCCTTCTCTCATCAATATCATTAAAAAAAAAAAAAATAGCTCAAAAACAAATTTTAACACCTAGTTTGAACAGTGAGATTAAGAGCTGATTAGATTTTGGTGCATATCGACCCAAAATTAAGGGGGGAGTGGAAAGGGGGGTTAAAAATAAAAAATCTAGGCCATTTGAGCAAACTCAACCAAATTTTGTATACATAATCAGTGGGACCGCGAAGACTAAAAATGCAAAAACTAACCACCCAAAATGGAGGGGGGGTCAAAAAATGAAAATCTCGGCCCTTGTTCCAAATTCAACCAAAATTTTGTATACATAATCCGTGGACGCCCAGAAGTCTAAAAATGCAAAAACTAACCGTCAAGGGGGGGTATGGGATTCAAAAAAATGAAAATCTAAGCCCTTGTTCCCAAACTCATCAAATTTTTGTATAGATAATCCGAGGACTCCCAGAAGTCTAAAAATGCAATTACTAACCGGCCAAAATGGAGGGGGGGGGTCAAAATGAAAATGCGAGGCTCTTATACCAAACTCAACAAATTTTGTATACATAATCATTAGGCCCACTCCCCACATTAATCTAAAAATTCAAAAACTAACCTCCCCCCACCTACATGATTATAAAATAATTTTATTAAATATTAAATATAAGTGAGGGGCCAGGTTGAATGGTAAAGCCAAATTGGATGGCCACATCAGAACGTGTCAGCTTATTTAATAATAGTTTCAATTTATCTTTGAATATAATATAATATAATTATTATATGTGTTATTATAGTTCTATAAATCAAGAGAAATATGATCCATAAATGAAACAACTCTGCTACTCTCAACAAAACAAAAACTTTTCAATTAGAAATATGATCAACTACTAGATCAGAGATGTTATGGAAAATTTTTATTGTGTCAGAAAGGGTTATTTCACTCATTCCGGAATTGAATCAATTTCTTTAGGAAGTGAAAAATCATTACTCGTGCTATATGTTAGATATGGTTAGACTTCGGTGGGCAAGCCAAGTGCCCGGATCGCGTTTTTCGGCATTCGGGTTCAATTCCGAAAGAGATGAGATATTAACTGACATAAAAATAATCACTTTTTATCTCGGATCTAAAAGTTTACCATCTCCCTTGAATTTCTAGAGCAATTTAAAATACTAATATTTGTCTTTTATTTATATAATATTGTTTTTTATAATTTTATAATTAATATATTAAAGAACAATTAACATATTAACTTGAGAATTGTTTTTGATCGCGCTTTTTAAACAAGATATATATATCGCGAGATTACAGCTGGTTGAGGCTATTGGAGTCTGCTTAGTCTTAAGTCTGGACCAAGAGAGAATGAAAAAGATGTGATCCATTTAGCTATAATCACATCATTTCGCGATTTAGATTCAAGTTAGAAATATATAAATTCGGATATTATTTTCACTTAATATTTGACAAAAAATCATGCATTCAATTCGGAATTGATCAAATACAGGAAACGTATGATTAATTAATAGCAATCACCTAACATACGTGCTAACAGATCGAGAAGCGCGCTGGACTGGGGGATTGAATATGTAACATCTCAGATTACAAATCCATTTAGTGATCCATATTAGTGTTTGATATAAAAAGCGTCATGCGGGCTAATCGCGAAATGATGCTGGATTATAGCTAAACGGATCACATCTTTTTCATTCTCGTTGAACTAAGACTCAGCAGACTCCAGCCTCAACCAGCGAGATGATCTCGCGATATAGGTATATCTTGTTTAAAAAGTGCGATCAAAAACAATTCTCGTTAATATGTTAATTATTCTTTGATATATTAATAAGGAAATTATAAATTTATTCAAATTCGACATTTCAAGTTGAAATATAAATTCGGATATTATTTTCATAATATTTGAGCAAAATCACCTCCATTCGATTCGCGATCGAATCAGTAAAGCTTTAGATTAATTGTTTTGCCTGAAATTATTTTTAATTATTTCATGTTCTATATATTATTATTGTTACTATTCATTTATTCATTTATTGCATACCTATATAAATTAGTAAATTCAATACAAGGATTGAGAACAAATAAAATTGTGAACACATACAAAAAAGCATTTTCTCTCACTCCTCCCTCATTCATTTATAATAAATGAGAAAGACGCGAAGCACCCCCAATAAAATTATATAAGCTCCTCAACTTCTGTAAGCTCAAGAGCCTTAAAATGTTACAACAATTTTCAATTGTTCTATATATTTATTAATATTATGCGTTTTATATGTAATACTAGTTGACGCCCGGCGTCAGCTAGCCCCTAGTAGGAAGCTTCTCTTTATATGGTTAAAATTTATATAGATGATAGCTGACCCGATTTTTTAAATATATTTAAAAATAATAATAATTTTGAAAATAAAATGAAAATGCAAATAATTATAGAATAGGTATTAAAACAGTAAATGAATTATTATTACTTGTCAAAATTGTTCCCTTAACCAAAAATAATATTGACAGTTGAAAGATTAATAAAAGCTATTATCGGCCATCTTGTTTGTCGGCTTTTACCCCCTAGAGAGGCGCTGGCGTTGTTTCCTCCGAAAAAAATATTTTACATGCTGAGTGTGATATCTATAAAAATACTATATATAAAAACACTCGTGTATTTGAATGGAATGTTGTGTGAAAATTTCAAAGAAATCGGTGAAGAACTTTTGGAGATCCTTCAGCGTATCACTTAAGCGTAACAGTACATTTTTATTTATATAGATTATATTATTAAATGTTCACAAAAATTTAATGTATCCAAATTACTCGTGATCCTCACATAATTTAGGCTAGACTTTGGGGTTCAGCGTCCCACATTATAAGAAGCGCTGGATTAGATGATGAAGATTTTTTTTAAACAAATGAACAGATGAGGAGCCAAGAGGATAACACGTTAAATTATATATTTAAAAAAAATTAAGGATATGTTAGATACTTCTTTGCTGTCCTTTGGTTGGAGTCTCTTTTGAAAAGATTTTTATAATATAGGTACATAATATATTGAAATGAAAGAACAATTGCAAATAATCTTACAAATTCCTTTTCCAATGGTAATAATTCGATTTTTTTTTTCATTGGAAATAAATGAGCTCTGTTTTTTTCCAGAAAATTACCATAATTGGATTTTGTAATTCGTATCTCAATCACGATTTTTATTTTGAATCTTCAGATACGAGGAATTTTTGATTTCGATCACTTCAATGGGTATAAGAAAATTACTTGAATTTAAATAGCCTGGACTTCAATTTCATAGAATAGAATTGAAAAGATTCAGTCTGTATTCTCAAGAGATGAAAGAAATAAAATATTTAAAAATGAGAGCCAAGAACGTGGTGCACTGCATACAGAGTTACCATTTTATCTATTTTGGAAAGGTTTAATTAAATAATCAGTAAGTAAAATTTCAAGGTAGGTTTCACAAAATAAAACAATTATATGTTTTGAGTAAACTAGATATACATTTGAGACCATCATCAGGAGTTAACATAGAAAACCGTCTTCTTCCCCTCATTAAATAAACTCGATAGAAATTTCAGTTTCTATTCAAAAAATAAACTGTTTTGAAAAAAATGAGAAAGAATTCTAATTATGAAATGAATCAAATTGAAATACATTATCATGAAAAAATAATAGTTTATAATATTAATAAAACTTAGAACGCGGTGTGGTATGAAACAACTCCAACCTATTATAATGTTATGGGCCCGAGACCCACGGGTGCACTTGCCCCCCCCCCTCCTTGTGGGGACCATTATTGTTGAACAAATATTGCCAGGAAATAGCTCTGGCGTACTTGTTTCTAGTTATATTTCGAATTTCTATTATTTCCGTTTAAATTTCAAATGCACCAGTTATAAATAAAATGTATTGATTTACCTCTAATGAATAAATGAGTGAATATTTCCTGCCGTGGCTTTTCAATCTTCTCTGCTCTTCCACAAATACTCATCACCATGCAATAGTGCTTTTTTGTTAGCCGATTTCGCTTACTCAAATGTTAACCTGTTATGAAATATTCTTTTGTTGATGTTTGAAGACCGGTAACAATTTGAATTTAACAGAATGGAATGTTTTTATTTTTATATAATTTCATTTAAATTGAGTAGGTAAACAATTATTTTTATAGAGAAATGTTTGCGGAATTTAGGGACAATAATAACTATTTTATTCAACTATTTTCGATGAAAGATAAAATTTTCATGCTGAGAGTCCGCTGTTTTGAGTATAATATGAAGTCGTAATATTAACACGTTCGCTGCCGAGCGACATTTTCAAAAATGGTTCCACCACGCCAACAAATTGTTTTCCTTTATTATTACTTTTTTTTTTTTTTTATGATAATGAAGAGAGAAGGAGTTACACCAAAAAAGGTGCAACCCCTAAAGGCCTGGGTTGGCCCCTCCATCGTGAAAAGAAGAAGAAAGAATTTTATGGGTTGGGCGGGGGTCGAAGGTATCTGTGGATACGGGTCTTAAATAGCTGAAGGTTATAAGTCGCGGGAAAGATGGTAGCAGGGAGCGAGTTCCAGTCTCTGGAGGTCAAAGGGATAAAAGAGTTGGCGAAAGCGCTTGTTCGAATTTTATCCAATTTGACAGCGAAGGGGTGCTGAGCGTTAGAAAACCGCGTGTTTCGCGTAAAGAGGGCATTAGGGGGGATAATTGATTTCAGCTCGACTGAACAGACACCGTGATAGTATCTGTAGTACAGGGAAAGGGCAGAAACGGTTCTTCGGTGAGCCAGGGAGTCGAGTGAGTTGGTTAGAGCCGGTTCTCCTATTAGTTTAATTGCTCGCTTCTGAATTGCGTCCAGTGTGGCAAGAGAATGCTTGGAGGCACCCCTCCACAGATGAGAGCCATATTCGAGACAGGGACGAATTTGAGCCTTATACAGCATAAGAAGTTGACTGGGAGTATAACAGCGTCTAGACCTAAATAGGAGACCAAGCTTGCGCGCTGCAGCTTTAGCAGTGGTTGAAATATGGTCATTCCATGAAAGGTCAGACCCTAGAGTTACGCCTAGCATTGAAATTTTATCCCTGAATTCTAGTGAGTTTGAGTCGAATGATATGTTTGGGAGGTTTCTGTCGACGCGCCTAGAAATAAGGCAACACTGAGTTTTCCCTGCATTGAAGTTAACTAAGTTTTGGGATCCCCAGTTTTTAAGTTTGCATAAGTCTAAATTAATTGAAGAGGCAATGTCTGCAGGGTTTTGCGATGTAGGGGCGTTATGTAGGGTGCTGTCATCTGCGTAACAATGTACCGGATTGGAGGGCAAGTTTAGAAGGTCGTTGATATAGATAAGAAAAAGCGTAGGAGAGATAACCGATCCCTGAGGAACTCCAGCGTTGGTGTGGAAGGGGGAAGATGATATTCCATCGATGACAACCTTAATACTACGGTCTGAAAGAAAACTTTCGAGCAACTTACAGAGTTTCGGTGCAAGGCCGACGGAGGTCAATTTGGCAAGAAGATTTTTGTGCCAGACCATATCGAAGGCTTTTGAAATGTCTAAAGCTACCGCGAGGGTCTCATTCCCGGCCTCCAAGGTTTTGTTCCAGATATGAGTTACATATGCTAGGATGTCACCTGTCGACCGGGATTGCCTGAAGCCGTATTGCCTATCGTGGATAAATTTATTTGACTCTAAGTGTCGTAGAACTTGCTCGTTGATGGCCTTTTCCATAATTTTGGATAAGACAGAAGTGATCGCTATAGGTCGATAGTTTTTTATGTTGGAAGAATCGCCTTTTTTTTTTACTTATATTAATTATAATAAATCTCTTGAATTGTGTCAAATTGTTGTGTTTTTTTCTAATTCCCAAAGCCAGATACGTTCAAAGAACATGAAATTACTACGAGTTTGATCGTATTTGGCGTAGATAAAACAAAAACGTTCGACGAATTAACTCGTAACTGGCGCCTAAACACAAATTTCGACTCGTTATTGGCAGCGAACGTGTTAATATGACTTATACTAATTAATGTATTAATGAT
Organism: Forficula auricularia; assembly: GCA_024734495.1. Taxonomy (NCBI): domain Eukaryota; kingdom Metazoa; phylum Arthropoda; class Insecta; order Dermaptera; family Forficulidae; genus Forficula; species Forficula auricularia. The sequence continues at coordinate 4,518,013 of JALMQS010000150.1, forward strand.
GTATCAAATTAATTATAATTTAGTCGATTTGCCGTTTTCAATTCCAATTATCTTGAATGCATTTCTCTAGGTGGACTCGATTCTCTAAAACATAAAAGAATATTTTTATTTAAAAAAAAAAAAAAAATATCAGTAAAAGATACTGAAAATAAATTTGACATTAACTTTTCGATATCAATTTTTTTATCTAATTATTATTACATATAGTACTGGACCAAAAAATCAATTTTAATTAATAGAATATAATTAATCCACGCTTAAAGCGTCTTGTAATTCATATTTTTCTTTGTCTTTTGTGGTTATTATTAATATATTTGTATATGTTTAATCTCAAGAACGAAATGGACCATTCAAATTACTTCAACGCCCATCAAATAAGAAGGAAAAAGGGTATTTGTGAACGGAGAAAAAATAAAGACCGATGGAGAAAATTATGAGCTATGTACAGGAAACGGCGAAGTGTAGATAAGTCAAAAAACTTGACAACGAACCCATAGATATAGTTGTGAGGAACACAGCCGGACCGCTCTATAAGGACATGGACTTTTTGAATTTTAGTGCCCGTAAAAAAAGAGTGAGGAGGGAATGGGAGTTTTTGTGGGAGGGGACAAGTGGAGGTTCCGATGTGGAGAGTGAAGGGGAAGAGATTGGGAAGAAGAAGGAAGAAAGAATATGTAAAGGGGTCAAAAAACAGAGAAACAAAACAAAGTTGAGAAGAAACGAGAAAGATAGAGACGGGAAGACGAGTGGAGGACCAGAACGAGAAGGGGGTGAATTGCTAAAAATGATGTATTGGAATGTAGCAGGTGACTACAATAAGAATAGAGACTTCTGGAATTTCATTAAAAAATTCGACATAATAATATTGATAGAAACTTGGATGATGACTGAGAAGGAAGAGGGGGTGAGAATAATCTTGAAAGAAGATTTTAAAATATGGTCCAAACCGGCGGTAAAAAAGAACAAAGAAGGAAGAGCGAGTGATGGCCAGATTTTTGGGATTAGAAAGGATTGCAAGATAAAGTGTAGTGTGATAGAATGAAATTACGCTTTAAAAGCTAGATGCGTAATGGAAAATAAAAAGAAAATTGCGATTATAACAGTATATAACAACAAAGGTATATCTCAAATAAGATAAGAATTGGAAAATCTTATATTCGAAGAAATAATCGAAGAAAATGAATTAATTATCTTAGGAGATTTTAATGCCAGAATAGGATCACAAGATGACAGTCGAATGGAGGAGAAAACATACAAAGACCTTGATCAAGACAAAAGGAAGTCTCAAGACAGAACGATTAGTCCGGGAACCCGGCCACATATTGCTACCTCATAAGGTACAAAAGGTTTGAAGGTGAAGTTAATATGAAATAAAGTAGTTATGTTAAAAAAGTCATTTCTTACAAATGAGACCGGGGGCTTTTGCCCGTGGGGGGTGATCAAAAATTGAAAAAAAGTCAAAATTTACCCCATAAGGTACATGAAAAATTTCGACTGGAATAAGTCCCCATTGTATTATATAAATAAATTCCGGCTCATAAGAAACGAAATTAGGGGGCTTTTTTGCTTTAAGAAGAGATTTAATTTTCAAAAATTGCTCGAAATTTACCTCATAAGGTACATGAAAATTTTTTTTATGGCTATTTACTTTACAATGCACAGTTCCAAAAAACAATGCGTAAGAAACCATATGTGGGGGCAAAAGTAGTTTAAGAAACCATTTTTCGAAAAGGGGACCAAAATTTACCTCATTAGATAAATGAAAAATTTCGATTAGAATATGTCCTCATTGTATTATATAAATAAATTCCGGCTCATAAGAAACGAAATTACGGGGCTTTTTTGCTTTAAGAAGAGATTTAATTTTCAAAAATTATTCGAAATTTACCTCATAAAGTACATGAAATTTTTTTTCATGGCTATTTACTTTACAATGCACAGTTCCAAAAAACAATGCGTAAGAAACGAAATGTGGGGGCAAAAGTAGCTCAAGAAACCATTTTTCGAAAAGGGAACCAAAATTTACCTCATAAGGTACATGAAAAATTTCGATTGGAATATGTCCCCATTGTATTATATAAATAAATTCCGGCTCATAAGAAACGAAATTAGGGAACTTTTTTGCTTTAAGAAGAGATTTAATTTACTTACGGGTTTTTTCGAATAGGTATATATGTTTTATTAAAAAGTAGGGTTTTTAATGAAAAAAACGAACACGATTTTTTTCAAAACAAACGTTTTATTTCAAAAATCAAGATATATTTTGAACAACTTTTTATAAAAGAATAATTATTAAAATTATTAAAAACAACCAGATTCAGTAATTAGTTTTCCTATTGCTGAAAAATATGTCAGGTACAAATGAAATGGACCAAAATGTACAAAGATGTGATCAAATCTTGGTGATTCTTGTGAGATCATTTGGAGTTCTGGCTTGGCTATTGACAGATCATACATTACCACCCTATATTGTTGAGCACATTCTTTAGCTATTGGATCTGTCATTTTTAAAGTCTCAAGTATCATAGAAGGATTCGTTGAATCCTAATCGTAATTTTTTAAATAGCTCAATCTCTGTAAATGAGATTCATCTTTTGTAGTTTTAGAGTTAAACCCAACCCACATTGGCATATTACGTTGCACGTAGCACGCGTTTTGCCGACTCCCAACACTCTTTCGCGGTTAAATTAGAAAAGTGCCGGACCACTTCATTCGCCAATACATATATCCCCATGACTTCAAGGAACTGGAACTCTCTTCCAGCCTCTATCTTTCCCAGCACCTATAATCTTCAAATCTTCAAAACCGGAGTGCATAGACACCTACGTCTACACCCTCTCACTTAATCAACTTTCTCTTCTCTTCGGTAATGCAAGGGTCTTTCGAGATCCATAGGGGCTGCATCTTTACTGGTGCACCCCTTCTTGCATTCGATTGCATTAAAAAAAAAAAAAAAAAAAAAAATTGAGAAAAAACCCAATGAATATCTCTAAGCTCAGCTTCACGTATGCTCGCTGGTTCAACGTAAGTTGTTGTGTTCCATATTTGATTATCAGTGAATTTCAACCTATTTTTATAGGGTTCCAAATGTATAGGTTGATATGAGAATTTTCTTTTCTTTTTTTAAATGTTTCGATTCTAAAGGTTGTTGTAATTCTTTTGAAAAATCCTAGTGTTGCTGAAAACATATGCCAACAGTTTCGTACAATGTTCCAAAACCTGACAATGTTTCATAATTCTCATCGTAATTATCGAAAGCTGTGAATGTTGCTAAATTACCCAGAACAGAGATTCCATGCGGTGTGGCATTAGATTTTTCTGTTATCTCTTCCTCTATCATGGTCTCAATTTCTTCAGCTTTCCAGTAGATGATGGAGTGGCCCAGTTTGTTTAGTATTTTCAAAACTTGTTTGCTTCCTGTCATAGACTTCATTGCTAGACCTAATGCAATCTGTTTAGATGGCACTGATTGACCTCTTGTCACGTTAAATATAAGATCCGAAACTAGTGATCTCGCTTTTAGACTAAGTTTCTCTGTTGTGTTATTAAATTTTGGTCCATTAATAAGAGCGCCAAAAAATACCTTCAGCTGAGGGGGGAGATTTCCTTCTTCCAGATCATTTAAATGCTCATCTACAGAAAATTGACCCTGTGGTTTCGTTGAACCCATCGATTTAATAGCGCTGCGAAGAACAAATGCGGAATTTCGAAGCAAATTGTCATCAGTATTCAAGTGTTCTTTAACAAATCTGCTTGGCTCAGTTGTTCCAGATTTACAAATAATGTTGGTACCTTCGAAAGATTCAATGATTATGTTACTACCAAACTTTTTGTCTATTTTGGCACTAAGGTGATGGTGCAAAAATTCAGAACTGTCTCTTACGTATCCATTTTCCACCAGGATGTTGCAATATCTTTCGTATAGGTCCTTCAAGAGTAACAGCTCTTCTCCAAAGATGACGTTTTTATTTAAATAATCTGTTAAAATATCAAATCTTGTTTTGTGAATGGCCCTCACATTATTCCATTTCTCACAGTCTGGGTCTACTGATTTTTTTTTTTTAATCAGAAATGCAGATTTGGAAAATCTTGTTCGACAAATAGCATGATAATGGACTTCACACGCAGTGAATTCTGTATCACCTATTGACGATAAAATATCATAATTTCCAAGTGTGTGAGATTCTAATCTTATTGATTGCTCAAACATTTGAGTTGAACACTTAATGAAAGGCATTTTGTGGTAATTTTTTATTTTTTTTATTTTATTTATTTCAACGGCTAATGCCTGATAATTTACTTTAATTATTGTTTTTTTGCAGAAAATGCACACTTTTTTTAATATCGATCGATTTTTTTGCATTGGAAAAACAGTTTTGGAGGATCGGAGGCTATTTTTATGTTGGGCACTTGGTGGATCAAGTTCAGGATTCTAATTTAAACTAAATAAAGAGAGCGTTATATTCAAAAAAAAGCCTTCGAATTTCATTCTTATGAGCCGGAATTTATTTATATAATAAAATTTCGAAGTTATTCCAGTCGAAAATTTTCATGTACCTTATGAGGTAAATTTCGAGTAATTTTTGAAAATTAAATCTCTTCTTAAAGCAAAAAAGCCCCCTAATTTCGTTTCTTATGAGTCGGAATTTATTTATATAATAGCATGGGGACTTATTCCAGTCGAAATTTTTCATTTACCTTATGAGATAAATTTTGACTTTTTTTAACTTTTGATCGCCCCCCACGGGCAAAAGCCCTCCGGTCTCATTTGTAAGAAATGACTTTTTTAACATAACTAATTTATTTCATATTAAATTTACCTTCAAACCTTTTGTACCATATGAGGTAGCAATATGTGGCCGGGCTCCCGGACTAGATGAATGATGGGGGAAAAAACTACTTGAAATATGTGAAAGCAATTGTTTAAAAATATGGAATGGAAGAACGGAGAGCGATAAGGAAGGCAAATTTACACCTACATCTTCTCACCATCTACAAGGCCCAAATTCGCCCCTGTCTTGAATACGGCTCTAATTTATGGAGAGAAGCCTCTAAATATTCTCTTGCTACTCTGGATGCAATTCATAAACGAGCCGTCAGGCTAATTGATGATTCTACCCTCACCCACTCCCTCGACTCCCTAGCTCATCGAAGAAATGTCTCTGCTCTTTCCCTTTTCTATAGATACTATCACGGCAGGTGCTCTGATGAGATAAAATCAGTAATTCCCTCAAAGCTTGCTTTGCACATAGCACGCGTTTTGCCGACTCCCAACACTCTTTCGCGGTCAAATTAGAAAAGTGCCGGACCACTTCATTAGCCATTACGTATATCCCCATGACTTCAAGGAACTGGAACTCTCTCCCAGCCTCCATCTTTCCCAGCACTTATAATCTTCAAACCTTCAAAACCCGAATGCATAAACACCTTGGTCTCCACCCTTTCACTTAATCAACTTTCCCTTCTCTTCGGTAATGCAAGGGTTTTTCGAGATCCATAGTGACTGCATCTTTACTGGTGCGCCCCTTCTTGCAGTCGATTGCATCAAAAAAAAAAAAAAATAGTAAATAAATCAAAGACAAACAGATGCAGATGGAACGAAAAAAATGAAGGATAAATTCAAGAATACTTTACAAAGAAAATGGAAAGAAATAACAGAAAAAAAGAAAAACTTAACATTTGATGAGTTGAAGATACTGCGGGAAGAAACAGCAAAAGAAGTAGGGATGAAGAAAAATCATGAAATTCGAAGGAAAAGAAGAATGGGATATAAGTATCAGGAGATGAAAAAAACAAATGTTAAAGGCCTTAAGAAAGTATGGTAAAACAAAAAAAGATTTATATAGAATTGAATACAGGGAACTGAAGAAAAAATGAAAAATAGAAATAAGCAGAAATATAAAGAAAAATGGAGAATTTGTAGAAGGAGATACAAAAAAGTAAAGAGGCAGGAGGATTTTCGACCACAATTAACAGATTTAGAAAAAAAAGACCAACATAATGAAATGTGAGGAGAAAGAATTGAGAAAACACTTCGTGGAAATCCTGGAAGGCGATGACAAAAGGATAAAAATGAATCTAAAAGAGAAAATTGATACAAATAAGAATAAAGAGAAGGAGGAAGCAGATTCAGAGCTGAATAGAGAGATTGTTGACATGGCGGAACTAAAGAGAGAGATTAAAGAACTCAAGAGGAAAAAAGTACCAGACCCAGATGGAATTCCGAATTAACCCGAGAAGGTATGGAAGAATTTTTAAAAATGATGAATAAAATATGGAATGAAACAAAAATTCCGGAATCTTGGAAAGAAGCTCTTATACTACCAATTCACAAATCAGGAGAAGAAAAAGATGCAAAAAACTACCGAGGAATAGCTCTACTTAACAGTTCTTACAAAATTATGAGAAGTATAATGACCAAAAGAATAAACAAGATATTGGAGGAGAGAAACATTTTAACAGAAAGTCAATACGGATTTAGGAAAAAGAGAGGAATGAGAGACAATATTTTTATTTTAAATAGCTTGATCGTAAATAAATTAAAAAATAAAGGAGGAAAATTATATGTCTTATTCCTGGACCTAAAAGCGGCGTTCGACAGGATCAATAGAAAAAAAAATGATGGAAAAACTAAGCAAATATAAAATCGCTGGAAGAACGAGCGAACTTACAGCTGAAATTTACATTGAAACAAAAAATAGAATAGAAATAAGCACGAAAGAATCGGAAGTTTTCTGGACCAATAAAGGAGTCAGACAGGGCTGCCCTCTCAGCCCGTCCCTATTCAACATATTGTTACGACAACACTTTAAGTTTTTGGTTGCAACCCTTCTTGACCAGAGAAAGGTTGACCATTTGCTGATTTATCTCGAAGAAGTTCCCCGTGAAGGGTCTGGTAACGTGTCTAAGCGATTCGACCTGTTTAAGCCCTGATGCTGATTTGATGGCAATTGAAGTAGGAGAGTAGGATGTATTTAAAAGAAGAGATTATTTAATATTGGTTTTTTATTGGTTAATTATAAGTATACATTTCTCCATTGCTGATGACTGGAGAGCTTAAATTCATCTCTTAACTCCAATTGACAACTTGTCCACCCCAAGTGGGCTTCAGCTTACAACTCAACACTCCCAACTGGGCTTCAAATTAGAACTGCCAACTTCTGACTGACTCAAAACCTGCCTGTCTGTCATCTCTGCTGTCTGCTCTGGGAGTTTCCACAAGAAAAGTTCCCGATTGGTCAATTTCCTAATGAGTAGGAGTATATTTTAATCATAGAACACTCCCATTTTTAAGGGAGTGACTTCGAAAACCACGTGACCTTTTTTGGGAATATTCCATAAGAGCAAGTAGATTTATAATTAACTATCAACTCTGGTATTTATAACACATTTCCTATCACCATATAATTTTGACGAAGACCCCAGGGGTCGGCGAAAAAGGGCGGAAAGGGGATATGTAGGGGTGAAGGTGCTAAAAGCAATTCGGGTCCGTATGCGTAAGGAGAGGATCTCAATCGCCCTCGTACATCTGGCTGTAGTGACCTTAATTAAAAAAGGAGAATAAATTTAAGAAGTCAAACAAAAAATTTACAACAGCATTTCCTGTCCGTGACAAAATTATCACAACAATATTTACCAACGATTTAGAAGAGGGATGGCAAAGAAAAAAATCTAGGAGGCACAGTGATTGGATCAGAGTAGATATTCTGTTTAAAATAAGCTGATGATGTGGGTATAGTGGCAGATACCGAAGATCGAAGAGAGATATGATTAAAGAATTAGAAAAATACACCAAAACAATCAATTATCAATTAACTGTAAAAAATCCAATATAATGTGTTTTAGAAATAGAGAAAGAAAAAAGGATAATATTGATTGGTATATAAACAAAGAAAAAATAGACCAAGTGAATAATATAAAATAGTTGGGTTACCTGTTTAAGGAAAATACAAGCCACAATAAACACATAGACACGCAAATAAAGAAGGCAAAAAAAATAAATAATATATACAACTTAGAGCGTAATTAAGAGAGCAAGGCTAAGAGATTTAAATAAGAAAATTTAATTATTTGAGTCACTAATTATATCAATTATAATGTATGTAGTAGAAAACTGGGGGTGGGAAGAGAAAAAAAATAATTTTTAGAAAAAAATCGACTTCAAAAAAATTAAATGCATCAAATAAAATAATAAAACTCAAAAATCAAATAAAATGCACTAAAAGATATAAAATAATTATCTTGTTTAGTTAAAAATAAACGATGAAATTGTTACATGAAATTACTTTTTGAAGTCGGTGCCAAACATATACATTTTATGAATCACATTCACATTCGACGGATCTTACTTAGTACGTTTGGCGGGTAATGAAGACAACATCGCGTAAGCTCGCTTATATAGTTTGTTTGGTACCGACTTCAAAAAGTTATTTTATGTAACAATTTCATCGTTTAGTTGTAACTAAATGAGATAATTATTTCATACCTTATAATGAATTTTATTTTATTTGTGAGTTCTTATTATTTTATTTGTTGCATTTAATTTTTTTGAAGTCGATTTTTTTTCTAAAAATTATTTTTATTTTTCTCTTTTTAGTGATGTTAAGAATAGCGACTTATGATAATACCTTACATGCATCACGTAAGAGAAAAATTCGAGCGAAGGAATCAGAAATTGATAATAAAATTCAATTCATAAATAGATAAATTATCTCGAACCGTTAGCTGATTTTAAATGAACGTTTTAAGATTGTTTTTTTTTTTTTTATAAAATATTTTATTTATTATAATTTCGATTATTTGCACATAATTGGAAATTTCCGTTATTTTGTCATTGATCATGTCATCAGAACTTGTCCAAATTAATATGGGACCACCCCTAAGGCATCCCCTTTCCAATAAAAAGAATCATCGAAATCCGTTCATTAACAAAGAAGTTATGAGTGAACATAGATAACAAAAAGTAATTTATAAGAAAAAAATAAAACCAACTTCAAAAAAATTAAATGCAACAAATAAAATACAGTAAAAGGTATAAAATAATTATTATCTTATTTAGTTACAACTAAACTATGAATATTAACATGAAATTACTTTTTGAAATCGGTGCCAAACAAACAATACCTATAAGCGAGCATACCCTCCAAACGTACTAAGATCCGTCGAATGCGATTCATAAAAGGTATATGTTTGGCACCGACTTCAAAAAGTAATTTCATGTTAATATTTCGTCGTTTAGTTGTAACTAAATAAGATTAATTTTTTGAAGTAGGTTTTATTTTTTTCTTAATATTATTTTTCAATAAAAGAAGAATCATTGAAATCGGTCCAAAAACAAAGAAGTTATGTGTGAACATACAGAACAAAAAAAAGGTCCAATACCAATGAAAAAAATGGGATCAATCGGGAACTAGACTGAACCCAATGCAAAAAAATCGTAATCGGGCCATGTGAAGAGAAATAAATGTTCAAACACACAAAAAAAATACAGACATTCCGATGAATTGATAACCTCCTCTTTTTTCGAAGTCGGTTAAAAAGAAATAGAAAAGAAACAAGGAGAATTCTTTAAATTAATAATGGGGGTAAAGAAAAACGCACCGGACTACATATGGAGGAGAGAGATCGGAAAAATCAAGCTAAGAACATTCCAGGCGAAGAGACTAGGCAACTATTTATTAAATATAAGAGAAATGGAAGAAAGCAGATGGCTAAGGGTATGCCTAAAAAAAATAGTAAGAAACATCATCAACAAGAATAACTCAAGATGGGGTGCCAATTTTAGAAGAAGATGGGAGGAATGGGGAGAACCAGAAATCCCTACAAAAGCGATGAGCGGGTAAGCTGAGAGGACCAGCAATACTATGGAGAAAGCTATAAAGAAAGGCAGAGAACAAGAGATACAAGAGGACTGGACAAAAATAGAAAACTCTTCGTATTTTCCAATATACAAAAAAATCAAAGAAGAAATCGGAAGAGAGAATTACTTTGACGTAAGACAATTAGAACAGTTAGTTCCCGAATATTTCATTTTGTATAAATAAATAATTCTGTTGGAAATAACATTCGCATGGAAGTATGTGTTTAACACAATATCGTATTTGATTTGATTAAATCTATATATGGCTTGAATAATAAAAAATCTAATCACGTACATTCACATTCGTTTCTATTATCCTGGGTTAGCCTTCAGTTTCTCGACGTTTAATTATCGGCATGAATATAATTTGATTGCAATAAATATTCCTGACCTTCTGATTGCCAAAGGAAAAACAGAAGAAAAACATTTTATTAATAATTTTTATCAAAATAAACTGCAACGGATCGTTGCTAAACTTTATCCAAATTCATTTGAAATATTCGATTCCTCTATGTCTTCAGCAATGGTTACCAATAAGAACCGAAAGGTCAAAAATTCAATATAGAATGGTTATTCCTAAAGTACTAGATGAGAACCAATCGCTATTTTTGGTTTTAAGTCGATTCCTCTATAAAGGTAACGGATAAGAAAAGAACGCAGTTGCTATGGTTACTTATAAACTTTCCTCCCAAATTTTTAGCATTTCACAGAGAAAAGCCTATCCACTCTTACTTAGTTAGGTTAAATGAGTCCTATATTAAACAGATCAAATGAATAAATTTTAAAGAATTTAAAAATATTACTTTAGAGTAAAGTACTTTAAAATATAATTTTACTAAAAACTTTATTTAACCTTTTTGTCGTCCCCAAGGTACTTAATTAGGATATTAAATTTCATCTTGGTTGTCATTTTAAAGATATTTAGAAAAAACTAAAAAAGTACTGAAATAAATAATGTTGTATAATACTAATGTTTGTTGGCCGATATGTACCAAATGCGCTTCATTTTGATGAACTAATAGTAGGTTTTCAATTTCAATTCAATCAGTGCAACGGTGTGGAAAAAATCGTGGACGAAAAAAACGATAACATCCCTCCGCACGCACTTCCAAACAAAATGGCACTTTTTGGCCTCTCGACGAGATTCCAGGTAATTTTTGGCAAAACCGTCACGTGCTAAAATTCAATCTCATTGAATACTTCAATTTGTGACCTTAATTAAGTCCATGGGTTCCGTAGTCTTTACCTGAGGACCCTTTGAAGCATGCGAGATGATTTTTTTGGCAAAATCGGGATCTTCTGTAAGTCGATCGCAGGACCAATTAGCGAAGCGAAAACGCATTGGATGGTCACCATATTCGTTCAGCGGAAGGATAAAACTAATTATCGGTCAAATCAAACATGAGCTAAGTGTTACCATTCACGAAATAAGCACTAGTTGAAAAAAAAACGTTAGATGGCGGACCCTATACTTTATCTAAAATATCTATGATAAAATATATACAAGCTTGGACAGTACGGCCAGATTTTTCAAACGACCACGGGATTGGCTAGTAGTGGTACATAAGCAGCAAACCTTATTGTCTGTTCTATATACTCGAGCATTAACTTTTTGCTAGTATTGTCGCGAAACAACTACCTTAAGTGTTTATAACTTGTCTCTCACATTTCAAGAGATCTCAAAATAACATAAAGATTTGAGATATTTTAATTGTCTATAATTTTTACTTTATCCAATGCGAAGCATGGGTAAAGAATTGTAATCGGTCTCGCGTCAAGCGTGACTTTAAAGGGTCCTCAGGTATAGACTACAGAACCTATGGTGTCAATTAAAGTCACAAATTGTAGTATTCAATTAGGTTGTATTTTAGCACGTGACGGTTTTGCCAAAAATTACATGGGGTCTCGTCGAGAGGCAAAAAAGTGCGATTTTTTCATTTACTGTGTCCGTATGTATGTATGGATGGATGGATGTTATCCTTTTTTTCCGTTCATGATTTTTTCCACACCGTTGCACGGATTAAAATGAAATTGAGAACCTACCATTATTTTAAGAAAATAAAGCGCTGCTTAGTTTTTGGTACATATCCGCCAACAAACATCAGTACTTTATTTCTGTACTTTTTTAGTTTTTTCTAAATATCTTGAAAATGACTTAACCAATTTTGATTAAATTTAATATCCTAATTAAGTACCTTGGGGATCACAAAAAAGGTTAAATAAAGCTTTTAGTATAATTATATTTTAAAGTACTTTACTCTAGAGTAAGATAGTACTTTTTTTTTAATTCTTTAAAATTTATTCATTTGATCGGTTTATTATAGCTCATTTAATTAACCTTGCTTAAGTAAGAATGGATAGCCTTCTCTCTGTGAAATGCTAAAAATTTGGGAGGAAATTTTAGTAACCATAGCAGCTGCGTTATTTTCTTATCCGTTACCTTTGCTGAAGACAGAGGAATGGACTTAAAACCAAAAATAGCGATTGATTCTGATCTATTACTTGAGGAATAACAATTCTACATTGGATATTTAACATTTCGGTTTTATTGGTAACCAGTGCTGAAGACTTAGAGGAATCGAGTTAAAATCAAAAATAGCGATTGATTCTGATCTAATAGTTGAGGAATAACAATTCTACATTGGATTTTTGACGTTTCAGTTATTATTGGAAATCATTGCTGAAGACATGAAGGAATCGAGTTAAAATAAAAAATAGTGATTCTCATCTATTACTAGAGAAATAACCTTATTGCATTCTATTTTTGATGTCTTGACTATTAATGGCAACCTCTAGTGAAAACGTGGAATAATCGAGTTAAAATCAAAAAGACTAAAATTCTTCTTTGGTAAACAACTCAAACTTGAAAAAAACATCTAATTTATCATCTAATTTAGATTGAATTTTGACATGTGGTTATTGGTATAGTAATATTACATTCCAAAAAATGACAATAGGATGGCTATATGTAGGGGCGGATCTATATATGGGCTTTTTGGGCTGCAGCCCAAGGCCCCGTGGACATAAAGGGCCCCCAAACCAAAACGAAGACAATGGACAATATTGCGAATTAAAAAAAAAATAATCTAAAATTTTAAAAATTCCAATCATCCATTTTGTCTATCTAAGTCAAATTATATAATAAATAAAATATTTCATTGTCCTAATTTTTTTCCCTATACCGCATACATCATTATAGAAAACAGTTTTTTTTTGACAAAATGACAATTAGTTTGATTAAATAGGTAGGCCCCCAAGTAGTGTTAGCCCAGGCCCCACAAATTCACGGTCCGCTCCTGGATACATGTCTTTCAGCAAGGATTGAAATGGAACATTTCATGAACCGGAATGCCGGAACGCCGAATTGCAAAGTATTTCCAACCAAGGAAAAATAAAAAACAATTTGAGAAAAAGAGATAGAAATTTCATTGAATATAAAAACAAAGTTAGAGAGGGCAAAAAAAAATGGTCTAGTATTACATCAGGACTGGTCAACTCGCGGTCCACGGTCATATTTGAGGAATTGTGTTTATTTCCACTGAGTCTTAAAAATGAAGATTCTGAAAAATTGTATTCAGTTCGGACAAATGAGGTAAAATTTAAATTCTTTGCCCCCCTCCCTCTGATTTGGATAGTAGATTTTTTAATTAAATAAAATTAAAAAACTGGTTAAATGTAGTAGAAATCAAATTGGAGGAAAAAAAATAGATTTTATTTTCATCAGAGAACGACCAAAATTTGCCCAAAAATACATTATCTGAGAATTTTGTATTTTTTATTTTATTGAATCTATGATTGAGTGGTACTAGATAAAGTAGCACATATAGGTTCAAATAAAAAAATAAAAAAAACAATTTTCTGGTGGATTAATTGTAGCAAGCAAGCAAGCGCTAGGGTGGATCCAAATTCAATAAGAAATTATATTAAATATTACTAAAGAGAATTATTATTATCTTTTTTCATTAAACAAGATTATATCTCGAGCTAAGTTCAGGAAAAACATTTTTAATAAAGGCTAAAATAAATCTTATTGAGTCCTAAAGGTGATTTTTGTCAAAATAGCGAGCGAAGGCAACTTAACGAGAAACTAAAAATAGAACGGACAGGTAATTACTTACTCGTTTCCAAAATATTATGACCTACGAAATTAATATCAAATAAAATCAATGTGATTTATTTTTAACCCTCAATCAACATATAATTATTTATATAAAAAGACAGCAGACACCCAGGACTCCTGGACTCTTTATTTGTGTCAACTATACTTCAATAATTTTTAGAAAAAAAAACAGACTTCAAAAAAATTAAATGCAACATCTAAAATAATACGGACTCATAAATACAATAAAATGCACTAAAGGGTATAAAATAATTATCTAATTTAGTTACAACTAAGCGATGAAATTGTTACATGAAATTACTTTTTGAAGTCGGAACCAAACATATATATTTTATGAATCGCACTCGATGGATCTTATTTAGTACGTTTGGCAGGTAATGAAGACAACATCGCGTAAGCTCGCTTATATAGTTTGTTTGGCACCAACTTCAAAAAGTAATTTCATGTAACAATTTCATCCTTTGTTGTAACTAAATAAGATAATTACCCATGTGGCAAGTCTGAGACTAAGCCGACATTCAATCGGCCCATGTGGAAATTTTGGAACGGTCGGAGATCATTCTGGCCATCATCCAATACCTGTCTGGTGTCAAAATGATCAGATCATGCCGACATCAAATTTTGGAACTGTCGGAGATCATTCCGGCCATCATCCAATACCTGTCTGGTGTCAAAATGATCAGATCATGCCGACATCAGATTCTATGATCGTCGGAGACAATAATCGGTTAATTTTTACACTATAACGAAATTTATATATCACTTACGAAAATTATTACTCGAGGCAGAAATTATATTTATACACAGATATTAGAGTAAGGGATAAAACACACTCTTTGCTGACTATTTATAAAATGACATCTGTATCAGATTGGTCTCGGAATGGTTTCCTATCCGACTCTCGAAATTTCGACCGACTTTCCCTCGGGCAGAGACTTGGCCAGTTTCAAAATTGGCCCAGACATAACCACCAAGTTTGATACAGATGTCATTTTATAAATAGTCAGCAAAGAGTGTGTTTTATCCCTTACTATAATATCTGTGTATAAATATAATTTCTGCCTCGAGTAATAATTTTCGTAAGCGATATATAAATTTCGTTATAGTGTAAAAATTAACCGATTATTGTCTCCGACGATCATAGAATCTGATGTCGGCATGATCTGTTCATTTTGACACCAGACAGGTATTGGATGATGGCCGCAATGATTTCCGACCGTTCCAAAATTTCCAGATGGGTATTTTATACCTTTTAGTGTATTTTATTTTATTTTTGAGTTCTTATATTTAATTTTTTTGAAGTTGTGTGGTTTTTTTTTCTAAAAATTATTTTTATTTTTCTCTTTTTAGTGATGTTAAGATTAGTGACTTATGATAATACTTTGCATGCATCTCGTAAGAGAAAGATTCGACCGAATGAATCAGAAATCTATATAATAAAAATGAATTTCTGTTTCTTTGTAAGCGCAGATCTCTCAAATACCTGCACCGATTTGGCTAATTTTTTTTTTAAATGTTTGTAATAGTCCAATTCAGGTTAATATGTAAAAAAAAATTGGAAAAGTTGCCCGGAAAATTGGAAAATTCAGGAAAAACTAAAAAAAATTCAGGTTAGCCACCATAGCTTGCCAAACAATAAAAGAACTAAAATAGCAAAAAAAACAAATGTTGGCGGCCCTGTTTCTAAGCTCATTATCGTTGCCAAACTGCCAGCCTTTGGATTCACACCAACACTTCGTAAATGGATAGAAAGCTTTCTGACAAACCGAAGTATAAAAGTTGTGGTGGATGGAACATCATCTGAATCGTTCTCCACAAACGCTGGTGTTCCCCAAGGCTCTGTAATCTCCTCCACACTCTTCCTAATTTATATAAACGACGTTATCGATCAAACCTCAAACCCCACTCATTGTTACGCCGACGATAGCACTCTAAACAGCAAACCCTCACTCCCGAATAATCGAATCAATGTTGCCTCCTCAATTACTCTCGACCTAGACAAACTGAATAAATGGGGCTCTCAAAATTTAGTTAACTATAATTCAAACAAGACTCAATGTTGTCTAATTTCTAGGCGCGAAAATAAAGATTTCCCTGATATTCACTTCGATTCGAATATCCTAAAAATGTGTGACAGCCTATCCATGTTGGGCGTCTCAGTCACATCTGAACTGTCTTGGAATGAACACATCTCCTCTGTGGCGAAATCTGCAGCAAGGAAGATTGGCTTCTTATTCAGGTCCAAGCGATTTTACAAAGCCCCATAACTTCTCACCATCTACAAGGCCCAAATCCGCCCCTGTCTCGAATACGGCTCACATCTGTGGAGAGGAGCCTCAAAATATTCTCTTGCTACCCTGGATGCAATTCAGAAACGAGCCATCAGGCTAATTAACGATTCTACACTCACCGACTCCCTCGACTCGCTGGCTCATCGAAGAGATGTCTCTGCCCTTTCCCTTTTCTATAGATACTATCACGGCAGGTGCTCTGATGAGATAAGATCAATAATTCCCCCCAAAGCATGCTTTGCACGTAGCGTTTTGCCGACTCCCAACACTCTTTCGCGGTCAAACTGGAAAAGTGCCGGACCACTTCATTCGCCAATACATATATCCCCATGACTTCAAGGAACTGGAACTCTCTCCCAGCCTCCATCTTTCCCAGCACCTATAATCTTCAAACCTTCAAAAGCGGGGTGCATAGACACCTACGTCTACACCCTCTCACTTAATCAACTTTCCCTTTTCTTCGGTAATGCAAGGGTCTTTCGAGATCTATAGGAGCTGCATCTTTACTGGCGCACCCCTTCTTGCATTCGATTGCATTAAAAAAAAAAAGAAGAATTTAATACTTCAACAAAGATTTAAAAAAACTATCTATTTTTTTAAAGTACATTTAAAACCAAAAATTTAAAAAAAAATCGTCATGTTTTTGAAAAAGTTATAGTTATTTAAAAAAAGCTATTTTCCTAACTTCTTTTGGGTTGGGTTGGATGAAAAAATTTGAAAAAAAATTCTGAAAACCGTCTTTAATAGGGTAGAAAAAAATAAAAAAGTTTCAGCCAAGCTTTTGATTATATATATAGATGAAAAATATTTAATTTAAAATAAAATATGTTATTTAAAAATCTTTTTTCTTAAAAATACTTTGGGAATCTCACCTCATCTTTTTTCTATTGTATTTAAGACCCTCAGCCGTTTCAAAAGAACTAAACCTTTTGGCTTTTGTATTCGAGCTCATTCATTCATTTCAATATTATTTATTTATTTCAAAGTTAATTATAAAGGATTATTAAAACTATACTAATTAAACTAACTGAAAGGAATTAATTAGCTTTTGGAATTTCTTTAAAAATAAATTTTAAAGATTAAAACCAAAATTCAATTAGCCCGTAGAATTCTTTAAAGAAAACAAAATCATTTGAAAACCCATTGTTATATTGTTTTGAAATCTAGGAAATTTCAGCCTATTGAAATTATTAAAAACCTATTTTGAGCCTAATTAAACCTAAATTTTCTATAATCTAATAATAAACTATAAAAGTTTATTTTTTTTAATTGGATAATTCTCCCCAAATGACGATTTTTACCTTATTTATTAAATTTTTACAAGACAAAAACTTTATTTTAATTTAAGTTGAAAGGTTCTTTTGCCGAATAATTGAGTAGCAGAAGGGGACAATAAAATATTGTCTTCTGCTGGAAAAATGAATTTTTTAAATTCATTAATAAAGAGATATACTTTGTCCTCTTCATCAATCTATTACAATTAATTCACAAGAGTTGATATATGAAAGTGTTCTTTACACGTGTATAAGACATGAATAAACCACTCACGTGGGGGTCCAGGGGGCGAATTAATTCATTAATAGAGAAATTATCTCGAACCGTTAGCATGTTTTAAATGAACGCAATAAGAATAACAGAGGGGCTTATGAGCCAGTTGAATAAATGCTCTAATTTTAACAACCTCGGAAAGACTGCCTTAAAATCATCACTCTCATTAAGATACAATAAACACCCGAATGATAACAAAAGTCCGAAACAAATAGAAAAACGACCCTGCACAATCTGTGAATCAATAGGAAAACCAGGACGATTTCATCCAAAAGAAATATGCCGATTTAAGCAAAAAGATAATAATTATAAAAATTTTCATGCAACAGAAAGAGATAATGCTTGTCACAGTGATTAAGAAACAAAAAATTAGATTGCACATCACGAATTCGTTTAAATGTAACCCTTAATAGGAACAAAGAAATTCAAGGGATTTATGATAATGGCTTAAATGTTACTCTCATTAATTCCAAAATATTAGATATATTAAAGAAAAAATGAAAAAAAGCAAATAGCTATTGAAAACGATTAGTGGTATGCAAAAGAGTCATAATAAAATCAAATTATTACTAAAAATTCATTAAATTGAGAAACAGATAGAAGCCCATATACCAAAAACTAAGCAGCGCTTCATTTTTTACTTTATCCAATGCGAAGCATGGGGGAAAGTATTGTAATCGGTCTCGCGGCAAGCGCGACTTCAAAGGGTCCTCAGGGAAAGACTACGGAACCCATAGTCTCAATTAAGGTCACAAATTGTAGTATTCAATTAGGTTGAATTTTAGCACGTGACGGTTTTGCCAAAAATTACATGGGGTCTCGCCTAGAGGCCAAAAAGTGCCATTTTTTTCTAAGTGAGGATTGATGGAATGATGAATGGATGTTATCGTTTATTCGGCACACGATTTTTTCGACACCGTTGAAATGAAATTGAAACCCTATCATTATTTTAACAAAATGAACCACTGATTAGTTTTTGGTATATATCGGCCCACAAACATTAGTACTTTATTTCAGTACTTTTTTAGTTTTTTCTAAATATCTTAAAAATGACTTAACCAATTTTGATGAAATATAATATCCTAATTAAATATCTTAGGGACAAGACAAAAGGTTAAATAAAGTTTTTAGTAAAAGTATATTTTAAAGTACTTTACTCTAGAGTAAGGTAGTACTTTTTTAAATTCTTTATTTTACCAAAAATTCTTTAAAATGTATTCATTTGATCGGCTTAATATAGCTCATTTAAACTTGCTTAAGTAACAATGGATAGGCTTCTCGCTGTGAAATGTTAAAAATTTGGGAGGAAATTTTATAAGTAACCATAGCAACTGCGTTGTTTTTTTATCCGTTACCTTTGCTGAAGACATAGAGGAATCGACTTAAAACCAAAAATACCGATTGGTTCTCATCTAGTACTTGAGGAATAACCATTCTATATTGGATTTTTGAAGTTTCGATTATTATGGTATCCATTGCTGAAGACATGAAGGAATCGGCTTAAAATCAATAATAACGATCGATTCTTATCTAATACTAGAGGAATAACCTTATTGCATTCACTCTTGAGTTGTTTGCCATAAAAAAATTTAGTTTTTTAGATTTTAAGTCGATTCTTTCACGTTATCATTAGAGGTTGCCATTAATAGTCAAAACATCAAAAATGGAATGCAATAAGGTTATTCCGCTAGTATTAGATGAGAAACGATCGCTATTTTTGATTTTAAGTCGATTCCTCCATGTCTTCAGCAATGGTTACCAAAAATAATAGAAATGTCAAAAATCCAATGTAGACTGGTTATTCCTAGACTGTTAAATGGGAATCAATCATTATTTTTGAATTATAGTCAAAATGAACTCCAAATTGCAAGTGATATCTGATTAATAATAAAGGAATAAACATATTAATATTTCAAATGAATTTGGGTAAAGTTTAGCAACGATCCGTTGAAATAATGGTAGGTTTTCAATTTCATTTCAATAGGTGCAACGGTGTGGAAAAAATCGTCTGCGAAAATACGACCACATCCATCCTTACATCCGCACGCACAAAATGAAAAAATAGCACTTTTTGGCCTCTCAAGGAGACCCCATGTAATTTAGAGATTCTAAAGGAATAACCTTATTGCATTCCATTTTTGATGTTTTGACAATTAATGGAAACCTCTACTGAAAACCTGAAATAATCGACTTAAAATCAAAAAGACTAAATTCTTTTATGGTAAACAACTCAAGCTCAATGTAGAATTGTTATTCCTCACGTATTAGATGAGAATCAATCGCAATTTTTGATTTTAACACGATTCCTCCATGTCTTAAGCAATGGTTACCAATAATAACCGAAACGTCAAAGATCCAATGTAAAATTGTTATTTATCAAGCATTAGATGAAAATCAATAGCTATTTTTGATTTTAAGTTGATTCCTCCATGTCTTCAGCAATGGTTACCAATAATAACGGAAACGTCAAAAATCCATTGTCGAATGGTAATTTCTTAAGTAATAGATGAGAATCAATCGCTATTTTTTATTTTAATTCGATTCCTCTATGTTTTCAGCAAAGGTAACGGAGAAGAAATCAAAGCAGTTGCTATGGTTATAAAATTTCCTCTCAAATTTTTATCATTTCACAGAGAGAAGCCTCAGCGAACAAAACGACCACATCCATCCATACATAGATCCATACATCCATACATCCGCAGACACTAAATGAAAAAATCGTACTTTTTGGCCTCTCGGCGAGACCCCATGTAATTTTTGGCAAAACCGTCACGTGCTAAAATTCATCCTAATTGAATACTACAATTTGTGACTTTAATTGAGTCCATGGGTTCCGTAGTCTTTACCTGTGGAGCCTTTAAAGTCACACTTGACGCGAGCCCGATTACAATACTTTACCCGTGCTTCGCATTGGATAAAGTAAAAAAATGTATCGAAAAATATTACAAATTATATAAAAAAATGAAGACTTTCAAAACTCAGTAAATTCTCGTAAAATTTTACTGATTTAGAAATAGTTTATTAGCGAATACTTTATGCCGAAAGTCGGCGAAACTATGCTTATTAAAAGTTTTAAGCCACCATCCACGTGGTCTCCATGTATTTTCTACTTTTAAAGGAAGTTCTGAAGCTTAAAAGCCTAAAATCTAACCAATTCTTCGGTTTTAAAAAAAAAAATTTTAGAAAAAAAAATAGCGACTTCAAAAAAATTAAATGAAACAAATAATATAATAAGAACTCAAAAATAAAATAAAATACACTAAAAGGTATAATATAATTTTCTTATTTAATTCCAACTAATCCATGAAATTGTTAAATGAAATTACTTTTTGAAGTCGGTGCCAAACATATACATTTTAAATCAAATTTAGGGAACGCGGTGTTGGTTTCTAGTGAAACATTGTTAAAATTAAATTAGGTTGGAGTTGGTGGTGTTTCACAACGAGAAGAATTAAAATACAAAGATTTTTTTTAGTTTACTCTATATATTTAGAGCTCTTAACTCATCGTCAGGAGAACATTGACTAAAGATAACATAAAATAATGAACAGAATTTATTATAATTTTAATATGATGGACAGTTATTTATTACTTAGTGTAAATATGAAAGAATTATCAGGGGATGGGATGGCCTTAGAGCCGAAAGAACAGATGTAGCGGACAAAGGGCTGGAATAAAGAAAAGATATTTATACTTGGAAGTTGCCGAAAATTATGTATGTGCTATAAAGGATGGCAATAAACTATGGAATGCAATGAGGGTGCATAGTGAAAATTCCATCTCTTATTTTATATTTAAAAAAAAAAAAAAAAATAAATAAATAATAAAAATAAACCCACCATACACTCTCATCGCACTCCAATTCAAATTAAATAGCATTGATTAAGATGTCAATTATTGGTGAAGTTTTGATGTCTGTTTGATTGTTCAAAATGTTTTGATTAAGGTGTATGGCCTTTTTAATTTCAGCTGACTCAAATAAATCCAATTTCCTGCTTTTTGAAATGAAATGTAAAGGGGTAGATGAAGGTGAATGGTTGTGGTCAAACAAATGATCTGCAAAAGCTTAGGTATAACTAAGAGGGGGGGGGCATTTGGGCTCAAACTATTCACCTGTAGATTGCAAAGAGATCTCATATGTTCAACGTGACGTTGATTGAAAAATCTACCTGTTTTCCCGATATAAAACGATTGACAGTCATTACATTGCAATTTATATACACCACTCATTGTTATTGGTTTAATTATATCGATTTTATTGTTAACCATATTGGTTGGCTGGGCACTGCCTAAATGAGAAAAATGCGACCCCCGTAAGATTCCCACTCAGCACGATTCTGGGCTGCTGGTAGGGGAAGTGTGAGAGAGCGGGTGAAGGGACGCATCTTGTTGCGGCTTCTGCTATGACTATACACAAATCGCAAGGAACAACTTTCGATGAAATTGTTTATGAGTATGGTAACGGACATTTACAAGAACTTGTGTACGTTGTGCTTTCTCGTGTAACAAATATTGAAAACTTGTATATAGCTACAAAAGATGACATTACATTTAGGTTCCATCATAATCGACAACAGGCTAGATCAACAGAGTCATTATTACAATAATTCAAAAGGCTGTCATTAAATTCCTTACAGACAAAAGCTCAAATTATCAATAAATTCGTTCACAGTAACAAAGGGCTTTCAATTTTAACTTTCAACTGCCAGAGTATTAAATGTCACAAACATGATTTCACAGATACAGTTATTAGAAATATTAATGTACTACTACTAAATGAGACGTGGATGGGTAATGATGTACATTATGATGTACCTAATTTCTACTGCGTTGTTCAATACAAACGAAGTGATGTTCGAGTAAGTGGAGTAGCAATTTACAAAAATATAAATGATAAAACAAATATTATTACTCCGAATATTGAAACAACCATGTCGAATACTAATGATATAAACGTTAGACGGACAATTATTATTGGAGATATCTGTGCATGTATGTGCAAAATGGACAATAACGTTGAAATAGTCATGGTAGTCATTTATATTTCACCGAATTCTAAATTGGAAGGCATAGAATTTTTCATTCATCGTGCACTTCTAGAATATTCTAAAGAGGGTTCTCTTTTACTTGTTAAAAATTTCCATCAGCTTGCACTAATTTTGGCTGGCGATTTCAATGTTAACTTTGCAGATCCAAAATCAGATCGCTTAAAATTATTTCTATTGAATAAATTTGATTTAAAATTAAGCAATGACCCATCAGCATGTACAACTAAATATGGAACCACCATTGATGCAGTTTTTTCAAGATATTCACAAAAATTGAATCACAAATTTACGTGTCTTATTTCAGTTATCACAAACACAATAGATCTCAATTGTTTACATATTTTTCAATACATATTCTGTAAATTTTTTTATAATTTATTTATAAATTTATTATTTGCAATAAATTTATTATTTGCAAAAAATTCTGTTTCCGACATCTTCTTATTTCATTATTATAATTAATTTTTTTTTTATTCAATATTTTTTATTTTTATTATTTTATTATTTGTAATCAATGGACAATGCATATCAACGACGAAGAATCAAAGCTTCTACCGACAGTCCCACGACTGTCTGTATTTCCCATTTAACTCTTCTCAAACAAATTAAATAAAATGATTTGATATTAAAAATCTCTGTCTCAAGTCATTTTGATTATGAAAGTTTTTGGAAAATTTGAATTATTTCTAAAAATGATACAAAAATCAAAATATTCAAATCACAATAAATAAATTTTAAATATCATTATCAAGGAGATGTATTTTAAGCATTCATAGCTTACGATATGAAACAAACGTTTAATTCAAAAAAAAAACTTGGACATTTTTTTAAATTAATCTAAAAAATGATATACTAGTATCTGTGAGTTTGAATTAAAATTTGGTTGTTTTATATTAGACATTAGAGATATTAATGAAATAATATCTTGTGAAAAAGTTAATAAGTATATAGGATTGGTTAAATTCAAATTTGACCCTTGGCGGTCTGCGAGGGTTCTTCTCTACCTCTTTGCTTTCGCCCATCCTTCTGGAGGTGAGAGGTCGTCCTTGCCTGTCTGTGTCTACCACGTTCAGTTGTCTCTGATTCTGCATTGAGCATACTTAGGGATGGGTTATACTTGCTAAATCGCCTACCAGGGCTTAAAAGTACGTCCACCTTCTCATACCAGGTGCAGAAACCAGGTATCAAAATACTTTCAAAGTATTTTCTGTCCAACGCAACGAATCGAATACTTGCTTCCTTGCAAGTTTCAACCTTGTTCTTATACAGATAATATTCAAAATATTCCAATCAAGGCGTAAAATACTTTGAAAGTATTTTATTTCACGTATAAGCACAATCTGAGCCTTGTGTGTATGAATATAAGATATAATTTTGCATTTTGGAATTTTGAGGTTTAAGTACTTGCTTCAGAGTTCGCGTAGGCTTCTGTTCCTTCCCGGGCCACCAAATTAACGGCGAGATGTTTTCTCTGAATGGGTTTCGTTAGCTAGCTAGGCTGGTGAGACAACGTACTGGCTGAACTCTACTTGCTTCTTCCTCTCAGATCTATGCGACCATTAATTGAAAGGGTATTGTGTGTTCAATTAATTCATGACATAAAATAGGTATAATACTTCAGTATAATACGCTCGGTAGGTACACAATATTATGTATAAATTAAGAATGTCTAAAAAAAATTACCAACAGTTTTAATATTTTTTTTGTACAGAAAAGTCAATTATAAGAAACTAATTTCAATATTTTTTCATTTGGTTCACTACTTTTTTCAAAATTAATTATTGAAACTATTTTGCTTGATGACGTCAGATTATAATTGAGGGCTCCCACACGGCTAAATCGTCAGTGCGTACAATAAGGCAAAAAATACATTCGATTCGTTCGACGTAGTAGTACTTACTTTGAAGGGACAGTATACTTTAATGGAAAAATACTTTCAAGTCTTGTAAGTATATCGGGTCGGTACCTGGTTGTTATACTTGCAAGGAAATACCTGGTATCAAAACCTGGTAACGTAAATACGCACCATCTCTAAGCATACTCACTTTCTTTCTTACTTTCTTGCTTACCCTTATCCTTTATCTGATTTACCTACGACAACCCTTGCTCACTCTTATTGCCCTTATCTCTCTCTGATCAACCCCTATTGTACACCTGGACCATCTTCTCTCGTCACCCCATCCTGCTTCTTATCTGTTTCTTTCTCTCCTTACAAAAACCTTGCCACGTACCACCTGCCTTTCTCCCGAAATTGACCCTGTGAGACATCAAGCCTTCTGATACCATCGGCTTGAATAGATTCATTCATTGTATTTATTTATCCCTTTATAATAAAGGTGACAGTGATTTTATATGTGAAGTGTTATTATTGCGTGTTTTCACCTACGCCCAGGTTAACTACAATTCTACCCATTCTATCCGGCACAGCTCCTATAACCTACAGTCTACTGATAATCAACCCTTAGAAATTCCCTTTTTGGATTTAATCAAGGATTGGAGTAATGTGTCACTGGTCTATTCGCCTGCTTGTGCTGACTCTGGGTTGCTCACTGGGCTGGGAGAGTCTTGCTCATTTAAATCTAACTATATACCTATATTCTTTCTGTTTCTATATCTATATTCTTTCTGTTTCTCATTTAAATGTTACTATATGTATGTATTCTTTCTGTTTGCTCATTTAAATGTTATATATGTTATATACCTGTATTCTTTCTGTTTCTCATTTAAATGTTACTATATGTATGTATTCTTTCTGTTTGCTCATTTAAATGTTATATATGTTATGTTTGCTTACTTAAATGATACTATTTGTATATATATTCTTTCTGTTTCTGCTCTACGAGGTAGCCACCTCAGAGCATTGTTTTAAATAAATAAATAAATAAATAAATAAATTATTATTTTATTTTTTATTTTTTTATTTTCACTAAAGTGAGAACAGATTCTGATATTTATGCTCAAAATATGTATAATGAGATTATTAAAAAATAATCAAACAATGTTTAAAGTACTCAGACAGACAACATGAACGCAAATGTCGGAGATCCAAATCAGTGAAATAATTATTAGTATTCATCATATAAATATATTGATACATAATTAAAAGAGTTAGATTATATGGTATATGTAAAAAGTATGATTGTTTGATTTTAATATCTTCAGAATATATTTAGTAGAGAATTTTTAATTGTTAAGGGCAAGGGCGGATCCAGGAATTTTTTATGGGGGGGGGGGACAATGTATATAAGGTGCCCGATGTATATAAGATCTACTTTTTATCTCGAAAGTGTGTCGCGATCGAATTGTCCAAGCGGGGGGGGTAGAGACCCCCACACACTTTATTTTGAATTTAAAAATTTAAAAAAAAAATGTTTTTTTTTACAAATTTCATATCTCATATTTTAAGTTCATTAAAAAAAAAAAAAAAAAAAAATTGTTATAAATTCCTTGTCGATTTGGCCGCCGTTTTTTGGCCTCTGCGTGCGACGCACGTGTTACACTCCCGCCAGGTACTGTATGGGGGGCGGTCTCCCCCCTGGATCCGCCCTTGGTTAAGTGACCTTAGCTACGAGAGGAACTCGTGTATTTTTTCTTTTTCTTTTTACTTTACCATAGTATGAGGAGATATTGTAATCGTGTTTGAACAAAGTTTTTTTTTATGGGTTTTTTCTATAATCTCTCAAAAAATGCTCATTCAATTTTGATAAAAAATATTTAGTGAAGTATTATAAATATAGTAAATTACCAAAAAATATTAATAGATTATTTTCAGAGAAATTACTTTTTATTTTAAAATGTCTGTTGGTGAGCCCGTCAAGAATTTTTGTACGATTTACTTCAAAAATTAATTAAAGAATTTCAATTCCAATTTTATATTTAGTCAATATATAATTAGTTAAATAGCTTAATTAATTGATAAAGAGAAATCAAAGAGGTTGTTCTCAACTTGATGCAAATAAGAATTAAGGTACATATATTTATATATACCTAACAATTAACAAAAATATATATAAAATTTATAAAATGTTTGTTTTATGTGGCTAGCTTTCTATAACAACAGAACGAGTTTTTCTATATTCCATCGAATAATTGAACCCATGAGAAATAACATATAAAATATTCATAATTAAAAGACTGATGATGAAGGTCGAATATTCGAAACTATAGCCTCAAACAAATAATTATATATATATATATATATATATGTTAACATTTAAACGTTCTAAATAAAATTTATTATTGAAAAACTGAACAAAATTCATCTGTTTCGATTCCCAAAGAATCAGACAGATGAGAATTGTAGTAAATATATATATATATACATATTTATATTTGGTTTATGTATGTTATGTTTATTTGCTTCAAACAGAGGACAACCTTAGTGATTTCCCTGTTTGAATCAACAACTCTGCTACTCTCGGCAAAACAAAATCTTTTCTATTAGTTCAGTTAATTTTGGTTGAAATCTGATCATGAAAATTTGACGTTTCCGCTTGATGCTTTTGAAGAAAAAACAATTATAATAATTAAATCTTTGGTAGATAGATTTTGTAATAAAAAAAATAATTCATTTCATTTATTAATTAAACCTTAATTAAATGTTGAAAGTATTCAACACACCAAGAAATATTCTCTTGGAAGAAACATTAAGAAACAATCACTAAATAAAAACACTTTAAAGAAAACTACTAATAAAAACGATTAACAAATAAGGACAACAACAGAACAACCAGAACCGAAACGTACTAGCGTGGTCAAAGGCCAGAAGGTTCCTCTGCTCAAGAGCGGTCGACTTAATGAATGTAACGCAGAAGCCGCGGGGACGGCAACGGGACAGACGCCGATAAGACAGGCTCAGGGAATCGTCCAGTCGGAGACCAATATTAAAAATTTAAATGAAAACACAAATAAGTTATTAAGATTTATTTAAATTGAGATGATTTTTTGCCGTGGGCATGTACTCTCAACTGTTATGACCCCGAATTTGTTTATGTATTGTTGTAACTTAAAAGTTATTTGTATTTATTAATTACAAGTGGCTTCCCGCCGCCGCGGGGAAGAGTATTAAGTGTCACTGCAAGTTATCTTCTCTTCAAAAAAAAAATAATCCTATATATTTGTTGTTTTTACTTTATCCAATGCGAAGCATGGGTAAAGTATTGTAATCGCTCTGGCGCCAAGCGGGACTTCAAAGGGTTCTCAGGTAAAGACTACGGAACCCATGGACTCAATTAAGGTCACAAATTGTAGTATTCAATTAGGTTGAATTTTAGGACGTGACGATTTTGCCAAAAATTACCAGGGATCTCGTCGAGAGGCCAAAAAGTGCCATTTTTTTTGGAAGTGCGTGGGGATGGATGGATGGATGGATGTGATGTTATCGTTTTTTTCGTCCACGATTTTTTCCACACCTTTGCACAGATTGAAATGAAATTGAAAACCTACCATTAGTTTAACAAAATGAAGCGTTGATTAGTTTTTGGTACATATCGGCCCACAAACATTAGTACTTTATTTCAGTACTTTTTTAGTTTTTTCTAAATATCTTGAAAATGACTTAAACAATTTTGATGAAATTTAAAATCCTAATTAAGTACCTTGGGGACAACAAAAAAGGTTAAATAAAGTTTTTAGTAAAAGTATATTTTAAAGTACTTTACTCTAGAGTAAGATTGTACTTTTTTAAATTCCTTATTTTACCAAAATTAAAAAAAAACTTTAAAATTTATTCATTTGATCGGTAATATAGCTCATTTAAACTTGTTTAAGTAAGAATGGTTAGTCTTCTCGCTGTGAAATGATAAAAATTTGGGAGGAAATTTTATAAGTAACCATAGCAACTGCGTTGTTTTTTTATCCGTTACCTTTGCTGAAGACATGGAGGTATCGAGTTAAAATCAAAAATAGTGATTGATTCTGATCTAATACTTGAGGAATAACCATTCTATATTGGATTTTTGACGTTTCGGTTTTTATTGGTAACCATTGCTGAAGATATAGAGGAATCAGGTTTAAAATCAAAAATAGTGATTGATTCTGATCTAATACATGAAGAATAACCATTCTATATTGGATTTTTGACGTTTCGGTTTTTATTGGTAACCATTGCTGAAGACATAGAGGTATAGAGTTAAAATCTAAAACAATGATTGATTTTGATCTAATACTTGAGGAATAACCATTCTCTATTGGATTTTTGACGTTTCGGTTTTTATTGGTAACCATTGCTGAAGACTTGGAGGAATCGAGTTAAAATCAAAAATAGTGATTGATTCTGATCTAATACATGAAGAATAACCATTCTATATTGGATTTTTGACGTTTCGGTTTTTATTGGTAACCATTGCTGAAGACATGGAGGAAACGGCTTAAAATCAAAAATAACGATCGATTCTTATCTAATACTAGCGGAATAACATTATTCCATTTCATTTTTGATGTTTTGACTATTAATGGTAACCTCTACTGATAAGGTGGAAGAATCGACTTAAAATCAAAAAGACTAAATTCTTTTTTGGTAAACAACTCAAGCTTGAACATAAATTTTATGCACCTATTGGAAGCAAGCAAATAACAGAAAAATTAAGACCATACTATTTCTTCAAGAACATTGATAGAATAGTTAATGATTACTGTAGGAGTTGCGAGATTTGTATAAGAAATAAAACCAGAAGAATAAGACCTATAGGTAATTTGTCAAAACTGGGCCCAGCAAAGGCTCCATTTGAGATTATGTCTATAGATACTATAGGCGGTTTTGGAGGAAACAAATCAACAAAAAAATACATGCATCTATTGATAGATCATTTCACCAGATATGCATGGATTCTAACATCAAAAGAACAAACTACAGAAAATTTTATAAAATTAATACAACCAATTGCAATAGAAAATAAAATCAAGCAATTAATGGCTGATCAATTTGGAGCTTTCAACTCAAGAAAATTTAAAGATTATTTGAAGAAACAAAATATTGAATTGATTTTTACCTCAGTGGATAATCCACAGTCGAATCGGCTAAATGAGAGACTGAATCAGACATTAGTCAACAGGATCCACTGTAAAATAAACGATGAAGAATATAATGAATCATGGACAAAACTGGCAGAAATATGCACAGAAGAATATAACAAAACAACTCACACTTCTACTAAATTTGCACCGGCATATTTATTATATGAAGAAAGTACAGATATTATTCCGAGTGAATTACAAGAAAAAAGGAATTTAGAAGAAGTTAGAAGAAAAGCACTTGAAAATTCAGAAGAAAATTTCGCGAGAAACAAAAGAAGAATAGACGAAAATAGGACGGAACACGAATTTAAAGAAGGAGACTTAGTTTTTGTCTCAAATGGGAACAAACTAAATAGGAATAAGCTAGAAGAGATTCGAAAAGGCCCATTCAAGATAAAGAAGAAAGTATCCAAGACAACATATGAAATAGAAGACGGCAAGAAATATAAAGAAGGAAGCAGATATCACAGTAATAAGTTAATACCCTACTCTTTTAACACTAGTGTATAAAAGAGTCATCGACCAGGGAAGATATAAATTTAAAATTCCTACCTTTTAAATTCTACCAATTCTTAATTTGGTTTCGTAAAGTTACGAACCTGATTTCCCTAGAACAATAATTAGTTAATGTTTAAAATCTTAAGACATTTCATTATGTATTAAATTTATAAATAAAAGATAATCAGATATTTAAAAACCTGTTGCTATCTAATATATATAAATCTCGTGTCACAATGTATGTTCTCAATGGACTCCTAAACCACTGAACCGATTATAATAAAATTCGCACACCATGTGCAGTTCGATCCAACTTGAGAAATAGGATAGTTTAAATCTCAAATTATAGTCGCAATTTTAATTTATTGCTAATTATTTGTCTGTTATTATTTGACAGTCATTTGACTCCAAATGATTCTAACAGATGTCGATACCTTTCGACTGGGTTGAGTAAGTAATCAATAGATGGCGCTGCTATGGTAAATCTACGAACGTGTCATATAAGCTACATTTTAACAGCATAATTACCACGTGTTATTGACGCTTATAAAATTAATTAAATTTATTTTGTAGTGAACGAAATACAGTATAATTCAATTATTTCCACTTTTTAAATTTTTGGTGTTAGCATAGCCGGCCACGTGTTACTTAGACTGAAGTGTAGATTGCATTCGTATACATAATGAAGATGAATACAGTTAAATTAATCCTGCTTTTTACTTATTTGTGCTTCATTGATCAAAACTTTCATGATCTAATAATTATTTGAATCATTGAATGGCTCCAAGTCAACGGGCGATTTTGGCAGCCAAAAACGTTGATGTTGACGAAATTAACTTCCAGATACACGGTTGTTGCCAGGCGATCTGATGTCTTTTAAATCAATCGATACTGTTGTTGATGAAAATGAAGAGTATAAATTTTCCGATTGAATTTTTAAATTCATTAGATATCCCTGGAATGCCACCTACATAATCTTCGATTAAAGATTGGTTCCCCTATTATTCTCCTCCGTAATTTGAATCCACCTCAATTATGTAACGGTACGCGTTTGGTCATCAAAAAGATCTACCGGAAACATTCTTGAAGCAACCATTTTGGCTGGGAAGTTTAAAGGAAAAATGGTCCTGCTGCCACGTATTCCGATGATACCATCAGATTCTACCATACCCTTCAAAAGGCTACAGTTTCCAATTCGTTTAGCTTTCGCCATGTCTATAAATAAATCTCAAGGTCAAACAATGTCCATTTGTGGTTTAGATTTGGAAAATACATGTTTTCTCATGGGCAACTATATGTTGCGTGTTCACGTGTTGGAAACCGTCGAATCTATTTGTGTTAGCTAAAGACAGGTTAACCAAAAACATTGTGCACCGATTGGTGTTAAATTAAATTGAAATTGAAAGTATTTATAATTCAAAAAATAGATATCAATGTTTAAAAGTTTAAGACTATCTGCCTTGCCTACCTCATTTATGAGTTTAAGCGATCACATGTTATTTACTGTATTATACTGTAATATACTTATTTGTTATAAAATTAAATGGAAATAATAAATCTGATAAATTTTTATTTTGTATTGATTTCTGCTTAATATCAAGTGTAAGAACATTTTAATTAATTGTGTTCAACGCACTTTCCTCAAATCTCAATCCGAGTGAATTTGTATACCAACATCAACATTTTCGTCTTTGTTCGTAAATAATTTCATTGTACTAAAGGATGTTAGTAGTAGAAAGTCAAATAAGGAGATCACCATATTTTTTTACAAATACTATCTGTGTGAAAAAGCATAGTGGACTCCGTGACTGATGTTCTCTTATCGATTCCTCTCAGATTGTTTACTATATACGTAATATAACAAAAACTTTAGTGCAGCAACGCGTAGGCTGGGTCAACTATATATATATAAAAAAAAAAAAAAAACAAATTACATAAAGAGGTAATCAATTTTGGACACCCTCATACTTTCATTCCGGGACGCCGCCCGCCAGGGCAACGCCGCCCGGAGGGCTAGTTGGACAGGCGTGCCGGAAGCTATGCCGGGTACTGCTAGTTGAAATCTACGAATAAAATAACTAATTATTTCTGTTCTAATATTGAGGTAAGATAACTCACTCTAATATTAGGTAAGATAACTCAAATTAAGATTATATATAAATATTGTAAATATGTTTTAATTTAATAAAAACCTAATAATGTTTTAGCATTCGAATAAAGTTGTTTTATTTGCAAACTTACATATATATATATATATTAAATCACACACACACACAAACACACTCACTATTAAAATATATTATACGTTAAAAATGTGAATATACCAACTTGCTGCTACGAACGAATCTTCATTTAAAGGAAAAAAAAACAAAAAATTTCGAGTCTCTTGATTATGTTTCAAAAAACCAAAATATGAATTTGTCTGAACATAGTAAAAGACCCGTCTCAACGAAACATTCTGAGAAGCGCGTCCACGCCCCTAGTCTACGGTTTAAACAGATTAATCGCATTTCGTGATGGAAATATTTATTTCAGGATATAGTTTTTGTACTTACAGTGACAATATTAAAATTGACTATGTTAATAAAACCGGAGTATAGAATAAACACAATCATTTTTTTAATAGGTAATGTAAAACATCTTTATGGGAAAAATGTAATTAATAGTCATGTTTATGAACTGGAAAGCTTTATCGGGTTAGAAGAGAAAAGAAAATTATTTAAGTTTTGTTTTATAAAGTTTAGTGCATAAACCCTGATACGGAAATATGCAAGCTTGAATGATTTTATTGGGTACATTTATCAACATGATAACGTTTTATTTGCTTAGATGCAGCGTCACGTCATTGGATATGCACCCCTGGCCTCGGCCCCCTTTCTTCTTCATCTTTCATCGACCGGAATCACAGTCTAGAATTCGCCGAATGTGAATTGACCTTTTGTGTCAACCAGAGGTGCCTCAATAATAAAACATCATTGTTTCCTAATTAATTATGTCTCTATCCAATGTCAATACTCTCAATTACTCGCCACGTCCAGAGAGCGGACTTCGTCTAGTATTGAATTCAGGGTAAAATTTTCATTTTTTTCTAATTGTGTTGAAAAATGTGTGAAACTTAGAGAAAAATCATTTTTAACCATAATTTTTTTCTGTCTGGGTGCCTGAATTCAGTTATCCAGAATAACTTAAAAAAAAACTTGTAGAAAGTTCGTTCTCTCTTGTTAACATTTTTGATTTTTTTTTTAATGCAGACGACTGATTACTTTTTGGGATTTCTAGACTCAGAACTTCTTGTTACGCCCAAAGAATGGTTATCCCTCCGCTGCGAAGCAAATATGTTGCGCGCCAGTGGTTATGGGTGCGAATATATTATTTGTTTGTTTATAGCGGGCCGTATTATATACTATATATTATAGTCCCGAAAGGATTATAATGGTCTACTAATGGTAATCGTGAAGCCTCGAAGATCGTGGATTCTCTTGTCTCGCACGCCGTTGCTGGAAGATGTGTGTCCTGTAGATGAAAAAGTTCGCTATCTCTAGGCAAGGGTTGAAATAGAACGCATTTTCTTTTATATCATGGTTTTTATTTGGTATAGGGGGGGGGGGGGTTATACTTCTTTACACTCAATTCACTGACTGAAGTCTCTACTCTCTCATCTCTACTGGGTGACTGTCCACTGACCAACTCTCATCTCTACTGGGTGATTGTCTACTGATAAACACTCATTTCTACTGGGTGACTGTCTACTGACCAACTGAATGACATGTCTCCTTGGCTTCAACCACGAACTGTCACAAACTCTGGGAATTTTCCAAAAGACCTCTTGATTGGTTAATTCCCTAATTAGCAAGACGTATTTTAAAATTATTGAAACGCCCCTTTTAGAAATTTTCGCACGGGTTTCTTCCTGGCAAAATTCAGAGAAACCCATAAATTCACTTGACATCTGGCGCTAAAAGCCATCCGATATTTATGTAAACAAGTCAATTTAAATTTATTGTTATTCATAAGAAAGACAAAGTGGTAAATTGCTTTCCCAACATTCCACTTGCTACCCTCGAGTCTACTGTTACTAGGCACGTTCTAACATAAAAGAGGCCTCAGAAGCCGCCCGACTCGTTAGCCATCTGCCCTACTAAAATATGACCCTTAAACAATTAAACTTATAAAGATAAGAGTAAAACAAATATTATTTTTAATATTCATTTACTACGAGTTAAGGATTCTTGGTCACTTGTATTTGTATATCACAAAAATTAAAAGATGTAAAAATTTTTTCAATATATATATATTTCGGGCTATCAACCCATTTTTAAGCACAGAAAATAACTAATTCAACTTATTGAATACTAGGTTATATATATGTTTAGTGAAGAGAGAAGAATGTTTAAATTATTTTAAAGGACAATTTCTCTTAGGCTATTGTTAAGTGGGTAGGGTTTATTGACATAGGTGAGGATAAATAAAGGAAAGTTAGAAGTTCATTGAAAAGGGCCATTCAAGATAAAGAAGAAAGTATCCAAGACAACATAAGAAATAGAAGACGGCAAGAAACATAAAGAAAAAAATTATTATTTATTCTACGATTCAGAGATTTTTATAAAAAGTGAGTAAAAAAAACAAAAACACTGTTATCAATATCTACTCTTATTAAATGAGCTACTAGCTGACAAGACGATTCACCCAAGCTTCAGGGATGAGTCTCAACAGATCGCAGCATGGCAACTGCTCTACCGATTACAACGGCGAGAGTGATGACGACTAACTATATCAATATGATATGGTGGCCGCGCATCGGCCGCGTGTTAAACGGCGGGAGGGATGACTAACTGCATGTCACAAGTCAATGTTTCGTTTCATATGACTTTTTAAACTTTTTTCAAAAAAAAACAAAACATTATTAATAATTGATTGTTTTATAAAACCTATTAATTTCAAATTTTTTAAATTGAATTCTTACTACTATAAATCTAAGATTGCGCGCGGTAAACGGCGGTAGTAACCAATTGCTTCTTAATACAATCTATCAATCTAAACGTAAACGGTTCGAGTGATGAATTGTTACTACTATAAATCTAATATTGCGCGCGGGTAAACGGCAAACGGTTTGAGTGATTCTAACATTTCCATTTTAAAATTCGCCTCCATGTCATGTGACAAGTCAATGTTTCATTTCATATGACTTTTAAAACTTTTTTCAAAGGCATCTCCTGATTTCAAAAAACATCGTTTTTAGACGGTTCAGATGTTTTTTTACCATTTTCTCTCTCAAAAAGTACTGAATGTAAACGGTTAGAGTGATTGAATTCTTACTACTATAAATCTAAGAAAATTAAAAAATATTTTAAAAAAATTAAAAAATATTTTAACTATAACTATGTAACTTTCTTAGATGAATAAGTTCAATCGTGTTTATCGTATAAGCCTTTTTTGCCGTTACTTGTAAACTGTTATAGACGAAATTCTTTTCGATTCTATAATTTTACTTGAAGCGGTCAGTTGTATGGGTATATATTCGATTTCGGGACTCAGCAATCGTTTGTAAACGACTCAAATACCAGGCGGGGAGTTGTAATCGGTAGAGCAGTTGCCATGCTGCGATCTGTTGAGACTCATCCCTGAAGCTTGGGTGATTCGTCTTGTCAGCTAGTAGCTCATTTAATAAGAGTAGATATTGAATACAGTGTTTTTTGTTTTTGTTTTTTTACTCACTTTTTATAAAAATCTCTGAATCGTAGAATAAATAATGATTTTTTTTTTACTTTCTCTTACATTGCCTTACATTGAGAAGCATGTATGTTAAGTAGTATTGCATTCACTTTTGAGAGGTTCAATTTTCGAAGTCTTCTCCAAAATAATAAAATTAATTTCGCTTGGTCAATTCTAAGTAATAGAATTCGATGCTCTAAAGATATAGAAACTGAGTTTAGAAAAATAAATCGGGTTTTGTGGGTGTTAGAGGGCTTCTAATAAGTTTTATTCTTAATTTTCATATATTTTAACATGTTCATAAATATACCATAATATATATTTATTTTTTTAACATTTAAATATTGCTTTAAATATATAGAATTTTTTTCTCAAAAACAGCTCTAACGATTTCGAAAAAAAATTTTAGAAACTTTTTAAAATTTAAAATATAAAAATAATTTTTAAGAAAAAATAAAACCGACTTCAAAAAATTAAATGCAACAAATAAAATACACTAAAAGGTATAAAATAATTATTATCTTATTTAGTTACAACTAAACTACGAAATATTAACATGAAATTACTTTTTGAAGTCGGTGCCAAACAAACTATACCTATAAGCGAGCGTACCAACCAAACATACTAAGTAAGATAATAATTATTTTATACCTTTTAGTGTATTTTATTTGTTGCATTTAATTTTTTGAAGTCGGTTTTATTTTTTTCTTAAAAATTATTTTTATTTTTGTCTTTTTAGTGATGTTATTAATAGTGACTTAATATAATACCTTGCATGCATCTCGTAAGAGAAAGCGTCGGGCGAATAAATCAGAAAATGATAATAAAAATTCATTTCACAAATATAGAAATTCTCTCGAAACGTTTGCAGGTTTTAAGATTTTTTTTATAAAAGATTTTATTTATTATAATTTCGATTATTTGGTCATAAGAATTTGAGATTTACTTTATTTCGTCATTGATCATATCTTCAGAACTTGACCAAATTAATATGGTATCATCCCTAAGGTACCCTCTTTCCAATAAAAAAGAATCATTAAAATCGGTTAATAAACAAAGAAGTTATGCCTGAACAAACATATCAAAAAATGTCCAATACCAATGAAAACCAATCGGAAGCTAGACTGAACCCAATGCAAAAAAATCATCAAAATCGCTTCACAATTTGCGAATATATGAGGTAACATAGACACAAAAAAAAAAAATCAGTCGAATTGAGAACCTTCTCCTTTTTTGAAGTCGGTTAAAAATACTAGGTAGGTTTCACATAAATAAAAGATCAGATGCTTGTTTAGCACGACTCTATTACTCTATATATATATTTCGGGGTGTAAGCCCATCTTCAGGAGATCACAGAGGAAACTGAATACAAAAATACAAAAATACTCTACTTCTAAATAACCAACTTGACATTAAGAAACAACTAATAATAGACATGTATATATCCAAACAATAGCACCTACACATACCATTCATTAATTTCTATTTATAATTTCCAGGTATTTTTGTAAGCTTTCAACACCCTTTCTTAATCTTAAAATTTAGATAAACAAAAATTTCTTTATACTTCAACCCCTTTTCTCTCCCCCATCTTTTATTGTTAAAATTAAGAAATTTACTTGGAAATCATTTTTGTATTCAGTTTCCTTTGCGAACTCCAGAAGATGGGCTTATATCCCTAAGGAGGGGTGATCCGCGATTGGAAGTAGGTGTACACCTCTTTGGAAGTATTTTGGAAGTAATTGGAAATATTTGGAAGTACTTGGAAATATTTGGAAGTACTTGGAAATATTTGAAAGTACTTGGGAACATTTGGAAGTACGCCGAAATATTTGGAAGTACTTGAAAATATTTGGAAGTACTTGGAAGTACTTGGAAATATTTGGAAGTACTTGGAAATATTTGGAATCACTTGGAAATATTTGGAAGTAATTGGAAATATTTGGAAGTACAAGTGGAAGTAGGTGTACAGCATATTAGGTTGCGGTTCACCCCTCGACCCCAAATATACATAGAGTCGTGCTAAACAAGCATCGGATCTTTTATTTTTGTGAAACCTAACTAGTATTTGATATTTTAAATTTTAAAAAGTTTCTAAAAAAAATTTCTTTACTTTATTTAAAATGTTCCACCAAAAACCCACACCATTCTCCCTTAACAAAATCTAACGATTTCGATGAAAATCAGGGATGAGGTGGTTTTTGGTTAGATAAATCGATCTGTTAGGTTCTCATCTTCGAGTAACTATAATCAGATAGGTTTTTCTTAATTAAAGTAATTATTCACAGATGGGTGAGTCAATAAAAATTTATAATGAAATTTTTTTGAATTTAATTTTATTAATTAATTCGTTTTATAAAATTAAGACCCACTTATAGATCATTACAAATATTATTATATATTGAAATTAGGAAATTTAATTAATTAGAGTACTTTCTATTGAAAATAGAGTGCTATAGAACTCAATAATGAATTAATGCAAAGGCATTCGAAGGATAATGAAAAACAACAATTTGGAATAAAATCATTTATTTGAACGTCATTTTCATTTTCTTAAAAAACCGGAGAAGGATTATCCTTCCTTTAAAATAGTTTAAAAGGATCAACGAAGGAACCTACGTCAATAATAATATTATTTTTAATTGCAATTAAGTTCAAAACTTTGTTCACAGCGATGCCTTGATGATGGCCAGACCGGGTCAAAACGTTGGCAAAATAATAAATTAAATTTTATTTCAATTAAATTCTGGCTACAAATAAAAATCGTCCTTTTTACCTGAATTTAAAATAAATTATAAAGAAAAAATAAAACCGACTTCAAAAAAATTAAATTCAACAAATAAAATAATAATAACTTAAAAATAAAATAAAATACACTAAAAGGTATAAAATAATGATGTTTTAGTTACAACTAAATGACGAAATATTAACATGAAATTACTTTTTAAAAGTCGGTGTCAAACAAACTATACCTATAGGCGAGCGTACCCGCCAAACGTACTACGTAAGATCCGTCGAGTGCGATTCATAAAATGTATATGTTTGGCACCGACTTCAAAAAGTAATTTCATGTTAATATTTCGTCGTTTAATTGTAACTAAATAAGATAATTATTTTATAACTTTTAGTGTATTTTATTTGTTGCATTTAATTTTTTTGAAGTCGCTTTTATTTTTTTTATAAAAATTATTTTTATTTTTCTCTTTTTAGTGATGTTATTAATAGTGACTTAATATAATACCTTGCATGCATCTCGTAAGAGAAATCGTCGGGCGAATGAATCATAAAATGATCATAAAATTCAATTAATAAATATAGAAATTCTCTCGAAACATTTGCGGGTTTTAAATGAATGTTTAAAAATTTTTTTATAAAAGATT
Organism: Forficula auricularia; assembly: GCA_024734495.1. NCBI lineage: Eukaryota > Metazoa > Arthropoda > Insecta > Dermaptera > Forficulidae > Forficula > Forficula auricularia. The sequence goes on from JALMQS010000150.1 coordinate 4,557,483, forward strand.
TTATTAATTATAATTTCGATTATTTGGTCATAAGAATTGGAGATTTACGTTATATCTTTATTGATCATATCTTCAGAACTTGATCAAATTAATATGGTACCACCCCTGAGGTATTCTCTTTCCAATAAAAAAAGAATCAATAAAATCGGTTCATAAACAAAGAATTATGCCTGAACAAACATATCAAAAAAGGTCCAATACCAATGAAAAAAACGGGACCAATCGGAGCTAGACTGAATCCAATGCAAAAAAATCAGTTCACAATTGGCGGAGATATGAGCTAACATAGACAAAAAAAAAAAATAGTCGAATTGAGAACCTCCTCCTTTTTTGAAGTCGGTTGAAAATAATATTAATATATCCCTTAAAAAAAACCTTTTCGTGAACCCGTGCAAAATGTTGGAAAAACGAAAAACGATTTGCAGCTACAAATTTTTCTGTAGGGGTTAGAACTCCCCCCCCAATCCAGTGGGTACTGTTTTGGGTATAGAAGCACCCCTTGCATTAGGCGCACGGGTACACGGTACACGGACACTGATCTCGTACGTAACGTTTGTTGTTCCCTCGAACATAAACAACAACAATAACCAAGTGGTACTGTCGAAACCTGCAGGGGCCTCTCGCCTGTTCAAGGAAGTGGAAAGGCGGTTTGTACAGTCGCAGGCAGAAAGGCAACGCCACCGCCACTGGCACTGGAACTGAGCGACTGAGCCACTGTGCGTGTGCATAGCAGTTACCAGTTAGACACCAGCCGTCAGCCTGTCCCCACGTCCATGTTCTTGGGTTCTCTACTAGACACAATGCACATTGAAATATGGACAGCAGACATCTGATGCCAGACACGTGGGATTCAATTCGATGTTGACATCATTTCGTGAACAGTGAAGACCAGATATATTATCTTCCCGCAATTAGATGAATTGACGCTCTTTTTAATAAAGACACACACCTTGAGGAGATTTTGTGAAATTTTCTACTCCGATATATTTATTTTTATTTTTTGTTGTCTTGTAATTTATTCCTCCCCTGTGTGATATTTAACTGGTGAATTTTGTTTTTGATGGCTTCAACAAGTGCTTTTCTAAGACGTTAATGGTGCGGATGAATCATCTTTCAGGATCGTTCATTTAGACAGCAAGCCTGACAGAAAAATAAAAAAATAAGGTAAATATAATTCTATAGACATTTTTTAATTATAATATTATTTGCTGAATTGATAAAAAACTTATGTGAAAAAGTAGTAAAGATTCTGTACCCAATAGGCAATTTAGAAATTTTTGACAAATTTATTGTCAGAAAAAAACTTGGCTGGCATTTGCAGTTTATTAATATATGCTTGTGTGTCAAATATAGCATTTGATAGCTAGTCGTATAAGGATTCGAATTTTTCACATTTTTCTTTTACAAGTTCTTAAGGTAGAAATCACAATATTTAATCAGATCTTCGTTTTGGAAATACAAATATTTTGGTACCAGAACGAACATTCTTTGAAATTTCATTCTTGAATTATGGTGGATATCGGAATTCACAGACAGAAAAAAATAATGCTTAAAAATAAGTTTTCCTCTTTCAGACAACTTCCATCAAGAATAAGGTAAAAAAAAAAAATTAAACAAGTCTCATCCGCTGAGCGTACCAAGTATTAAGAAGGATTATTAAAAGTATAAAAGTTCACCTTAGAAGTGCGTGAAGTTGTTTTCTTGGTCGGTTAAATATGTCCGGGTGAAAGTTAAGAAAGTCTCCCAATCCAGCCATGACGAAAACAAATAATTTTCGATAGGACCTTACATAAGTACAGAGCAGAAATTTAAAATAGATTTATAAATTCTAAATGGAATAAATTGAAGAAGGGCCCACTTGAATAAAATTAAAAGCAAAGTAGAAGAGTTGAAATTATAAAATGGAATTTAAAGAATGTGTCGTCTGTTTGATATGAATAAATTTAACACATTTACCTATAATTTTGGATATTTTATGAACGTTTTGACTTTATCTTCATTCTTATTATACTTAAATATTATTTTTGAATTTTTTTTATTTTATTTTAACATATGATAATTTATAATTGAATACAAGTTCATATATTCTCGAAGGCATATCCAGAGAAACTATTTATTTTCGGGGGGACCTCGGGCTCCATGGGCTCCCCCTCTACGTTCGTCCCTGAATGGAGTTAATTTACGAAGTATGTGTAGCGAAATACGCCACATTCATATTTGAACAGATATTGAATTATATATAAATAATTTTTAGAAAAAAAACCGAGACTTCTGAAAAATTAAATGCAACAAATAAAATAATAAGAACTCAAAAAAATAAACTGCAACGGATCGCTGCTAAACTTTATCCAAATTCATTTGAAATATTAATTGTTTATTCCTTTATTATTAATCAGATATCGATTGCAATTTGCAGTTCATGTTGACTTTTATTCAAAAATAATGATCGATTCTCATTTAATACTCGAGGAATAACCATTCAACATTAGATTTTTGACATTTCGGTTATTATTGGTAACCATTAGTTGTGACATGGAGGAATCGGCTTAAAATCAAAAATAACTATGGATTCTTATCTAATACTAGAGGAATAACCTTATTGCATTCCATTTTTGATGTTTTGACTATTAATGGCAACCTCTACTGAAAACGTGGAAGAATTGATTTAAAATCAAAAAGACTAAATTCTTTTATGACAAACAACTCAAGCTTGAGTTCTTTACCAAAAAAGAATTTAGTCTTTTTGATTTTAAGTCGGTTCGTCCACGTTTTCAGTAGAGGTTGTCATTAATAGTCAAAACATCAAAAATGGAATGCAATAAGGTTATTCCTCTAGTATTAGATAAGAATCGATTGTTATTTTTGATTTTAAGCCGATTCCTCCATGTCTTCAGCAATAGTTACCAATAATAATCAAAGCGTCAACAATCTAATGTAGAAGGTTGTCATTAATAGTCAAAACATCAAAAATGGAATGCAATAAGGTTATTCCTCAAGTAATAGATGAGAATCAATAGATATTTTTTATTTTAAGTCAATTCTTCCATGTCTTCTGCAATGGTTACCAAATAAACCGAAACGTCAAAAATCCAATATAGAATGGTTATTCCTCAAGTACTAGATGAGAATCAATCGCTATTTTTGATTTTAACTCGATTCCTCTATGTCTTCAGCAATGGTTACCAATAAAAACCGAAACGTCAAAAATCCAATATAGAATGGTTATTCCTCAAGTACTAGATGAGAATCAATCGCTATTTTTGATTTTAACTCGATTCCTCCATGTCTCCAGCAATGACAACGGATAAGAAAACAACGCAGTTGCTATGGTTACTTATAAAATTTCCTCCCAAATTTTTAGCATTTCACAGCGAGAAGCCTAGCGATTCTTACTTAGGTTAAATGAGCTATATTAAAACGATCAAATGAATAAAATTTAAGGAATTTAAAATAAAAAATTAAAAAAGTACTAAATTACCCTAGAGTAAAGTACTTTAAAATATAATTTTACTAAAAACTTTATTTAACCTTTTTTGTGGTCCCCAAGGTACTTAATTAGGATATTAAATGTCATCAAAATTGGTTAAGTCATTTTCAAGAGATTTAGAAAAAACTAAAAAAGTACCGAAATAAAGTACTAATGTTTGTGGACCGATATGTACCAAAAACTAATCAGCGCTTCATTTTGTTAAAATACTTGTAGGTTTTCAATTTCAATTCAATCGGTGCAACGGTGTGGAAAAATTCGTGGACGAAAAAAACGATAACACACATCCATCCATCCCCACGCACTTCCAAAAAAATGGCACTTTTTGGCCTCTCGACGTAGATCCCAGGTAATTTTTGGCAAAACCGTCACGTGCTAAAATTCAATCTAATTGAATACTTCAATTTGTGACCTTAATTGATTCCATGGGTTCCGTAGTCTTCCCCTGAGGACCCTTTAAAGTCTGCGCTTGCCGCGCGACCGATTACAATACTTTCCCAATGCTTCGCATTGGATAAAGTAAAAAGCTACATATTATTTTCGACCTCACACATGAAATATTTATCCCATTAAAATTTTATTACGATTTTTGTTTTCGGATAAAATCAATACATATAAAATTTAAAATTCAAGTTTGTGTTTAGGTTACGAGTTACAGTGCTCTAACAAACAGACATTGTTTCGGTTTCCGTTTTACTTTGTACAAAACTTCAAAAAAGGAAACTGAATGCAAAAAAAGGGCCACCCACAAATTACGTCACACGATAAGGGGGGGGGGGGGGCAACATAGCAGTATCCTGAAAGAATTTCCATCTTCTGAAATATATTTCCTAGGCGACTTTAATGTCCACAACAAAAATAGGCTAAAATTTTCTAGCCGAAATTCCCCCGCTGGCTCCGCCGCTGAAATCTTCTCTACGACGTGTGACCTCACGCAAATTATTAATGGCCCTACAAGAATCCCAGACAAAGCCAATGAAAAATCCAATCTTCTCGATCTTTTCATCACTTCCCATCCTCATCATATGAGGCTAAAATTTTGGCCCCTTTGGGCAAATCTGACCACAATTTGATAAAAAAATTAAAACCTCCGCCAATTTACCAAAACCCCCACCAGCCCGCACCAACCTCAAGAAAATCTGGCTATTCGATAAAGCCGACATGCGTGACTTTTTTGCCGCTTACCGGCTCTGCGTCAGAGATAAAAACCCTTCAGAATTCGCAGACGCCTTTAACGAGGCAATACAAACAGGCCTAGAAAACTATATCCCCTCAAAATCGATGACATCCCACCAATTCTCATTAAAAAATGTGCCCCTCAACTTGCCCCTATAGTTCTTACACAAATGGATTAGTCCAAAGATTCTCTTTTTCATAATAATAATTTTTGTAATAATAGTTCATCAACGAGTACAATTTTCATTCCACTAAAACTCTTCTAGGCTTGTCTTTGACATGATTTGAACTGAAAGATATACCAGGCAGGGACTTCGAACCTTATGTCCATGCCCTTTTCGAAAAAATTATTCATTTTAATTGACCCTTGAAACTATTATAGAACAATTTTATTTCATTTCGAGAACCAATATACTTTCCAAAAAAAAAATGTTTTTTATAGAAATATTTAAAATAATGGATAATAATTTAAAAATTTAATGATTCTCCTGAAATTTTGAAATTGACCTTATATATGTATTTATGAAAATACTCTAAATGTTTGAAATTTTAGGGATGCGCCGCATCCTCAGCATAAATGGACCGCACGCCACTGTTTTAAATAGAAATAGAGAAATAATTTTGGAAGTGCTGTTTTAATTTAATAATTTCTAAATTTAAAATTGCAAAATATGTGACGTCACACCAGTGGAGGGTTGGTCACACAAATGTGACAAGGGGGGGGGGTCCAAAAATCATGAAATTCATATGACGTAGTATATGGATGAAGAGAATTGAAAAGAAAAATTATTAATTGAAATCAGGGATATTTTATGCATACCTATATATAGTCAGATTCAGAGATTTTTTAAGCCCCTTTACAAGGCTAAATCTATCACGAACATGGTTCTCAAGTGTAGAGTCTCCTCCATTCTCTTGCCATCCTGAATACAATCAGCGATAAGCTAAATACTATAGTTAACCCAGAGTCCGTTAACCGGTTAGCTTAACTCCCTAGCTCATCAAAGAAGCATATTGCTCTTTTCCTGTTTTTATAGATACTCTCACGGCATGAATTCCGATTAATAATTTCTCCTAAATCTTGTCTTTTCCGTAGCAAGCGATTCAGCAATTCCCGTAGCTAGTCAGATTGGAGAAACATCGTCCTAATTCTTTCCCCAATACTCTAATTCCCATGCATGAACTGGCATGATGGTTGAACCCTCTTTCTGGCTATATATTCCTGTGCTTTTCAATCTTCAGTCATTCAAGACCTTCAAGAGTGTACATATTACTTCGTCTTCAACACTTCACTTGATCACTCTCTTTTATTTGATAACACAATTGTCATTCAAGACAAGTAGGTCTTGAATCTTCCTGGTGCACTCCTTGTTGGGTTGATTTCATTAAAAAGTAAAACCTTATATTAATTCAAAAGGATTTTCTTGTCCAATACATTCGGAGTTGCTAATTTTTAAGAGGTAATCACTGAAGTTGTATATATATATTTGCACCAAGCAGAGGACATCCTCAGTGAATACCTCTTAAGAAACTTACATATTACTAGTATATAAAAAATCACTCTTTAACAAAATATTATTGTGTGCATATAGCTATTTAAGCCAAGATTGAAAAATTAAGATAACAAAAATGCAGTAACTTCAATTTTGAGTTCACTTGTTTGGCCCATAAGTAATATCTCTGAGTCAATGGTAGTGGGGAGAATTGCATGTTGATTAACATTCCGAACGCCTATTTCAAACAAGCTATTATATAGGACATAGCTTACTTCCTGTTGAAATTTAATGTCAGTGTAACAACTCAAGTGTTGAAATCAGGTATGGTTGTTGAATTTTTTTAAAGGTTTGTAAGTGTAATAATGCGTTAGTTTTTTATATTTTATACTAGATAGATTGTATCGCAATTAGTTAATGGTTGATGTTTTTAGCGGTTTGGCGATAAATTGTATCAATGCATATCGAAGGTAAATAGCTGAGTTAAAGATTGGCGAACGGTTTTTAGTGTCCCCTTCAAAAACAATAATGAACTCTATTTGTGTCCGCACAATGTCTGTCAGAGCATTGTAGTTTGTAAGAAATATAGGGTAAAAAAATTGAAATTTATAAATAACATGTAAGTATTAAATTTCCAGCAAATCAAAAATAATATTAAAATCTTAATCGAATTTTGGGAAGGGTCGTATTTTATTTAGGATCAGAGATAAAAAAATATATTTTTATTGCAGAGTGTAGGGTATCTCGATATATAGGTTTAATTTTTTTTTCAGTTAAATTGAGGGTGTAGAAAGCTGCAAAGTAGTCGTTTTTAGGTGAATTGTGTACCAACTTAATTCTAATCATAAACTTAAATTAAAATTATGAAATTTTTTTTACAAATTCAGTCGATTATAATATACATTATACCAGCGATTCTCAACCTTGGTTCCGCGGAACCCCAAGGTTCCACAAAGGGCGGCTTGGGGTTCCCCGTGCCTAGAGGTCAATAAAAGAAAAAAATAGAAAAACAAAAATAGTAGTTAGTAGTACCAACCCTCAAAAAATTTCTCATGTAAAGAAAAAAATAGTAATTTTAGAGTCTTAAGTATTACCTTATTGTCAAATAAAACCATTTATACTTAAGAATACGATGAATATCAGTATTATTATCTCAGTGATACCATTTGTGTTGCTCTAAAGTTCCTTAACTTTCTTATAATACAACGATTACGTTATATAAGTAACAAAATGAAAACATCATTTAAATTGTTTTATTATTATTTTGTTATTAATTGCGTTTGAAATAAAATTGCTTTGCAAATAGATGAGAATATTATTTATGAGTAGGTATACAATGAATATGTAAAAATAAGCTGACGTGTTCTGATGTGGCCATCCACTTGACTTTACCATACAACCTGGCCCCTCACTTATATTTAATATTTAATAAGATTATTCATAATCATGTAGGGGAAGGGGGTTAGTTTTTGGATTTTTAGACTCCTGGGGGTCCACTGATTATGTATACAAAATTTGGTTGAGTTTGGTACAAGAGCCTATATTTTCATTTTTTGACCCTAATATAAAATAAGAAAAAATCATGAAAATTGTCGAGTCGGACCAGCATGCGAGCACTTATTCCATTGCCCAGGAACTGAAGATTAGCCAAAAAACCGTTTGGAACCATTTGCATAAGGCTGGTCTCAAGAAGAAGCTCGATGTATGGATGCCACACGAATTGACACAAAAGAAACTTTTGAACCGAATTGATGCCTGCGATTTTTTGCTGAATCGATGGCGATGGCGAAGAGAATTGTGACTGTCGATGAAAAATGGGTCATATACGAGAACAACAGGCAAAAAAGATCGTGGTCCAAGTGCGGTGAGCCGGCCCAAACTATCGCCAAGCCCTGATTTACGGCCAAGATGGTTTTACTGTGTGTTTGGTGGGATTGGAAGGTAATCACCAACTATGAGGCGCTCCCATCGGGCCAATCACTCAATTCGGACCAATACTGTCAACAACTGACCAGATTGAAGCAGGCGATCGAAGGGTGTTGTGTTCCATCAAGTGGACGCTAGGCCGCACACATTGTTAACGACGCACCAGAGGCTCCGAGAGCTTGGATGGGAGGTTATATCGCACCCACCGTATAGCCCAGACCTGGCACCAAGCGATTATCACCTTTTCAAGCATTTGCAAAATTATTTTCTTGATGGTACAAAACTGGCCTCAAGAGAGGCTTGTGAAAATGAGTTGGTCAAGTTTTTCATCAATAGGGACGAGGATTTCTTCAACCCCGGAATTATGAGATTGCCTTCAAAAATTACAAAAGTTATCGAACAAAACGGCGCATATTTTATCTAAATCGGAAAATCCTAACTTGATTAATTTTATCGTCGAAATAAAGAGAAAAAAGGCTCAGAACTTTTTACTTTGCCTATTATTTACTCATGAAAATAAAAATCTTAGGTATTGTAATTTAAAATGGACGTTTTTAGTAGGTACCCAATTTCCCCAAAATTTAGCAAATTTTTAAAATGTTGCAGCACCATAATCGTCTGCGGTATGTTATATTTGGAAACTATAAAAGTAGCATGATGTTGATATATTGACGAAAAATTAAATATCTCATATTTTAGTGCTAGGGGCTTCCTCAGAAATAAATATAAGTGCTCCAGTGTTCCTCGCTCTACAAAAGGTTGAGAAACACTGCATTATACCTATAGTTATATAAAGGTTAATTATAGAAATGAATGAAATTTTAAACAAAAATTTTATAGACAAAAGGTCAGATATAGACTGTTTTTCTAATATGTAGTATTTATATTTATCAAAGATTTTAAAAGAAAAATTATTTAATATAATAATCTGTATTATTGTCAATTTTCAAAATATTTATTTGTTTACACTTGTCTTATATTTTCTTTATAATAAACGCTTGAACCGGGGGGGGGGGGCTCGGGGGCTTGACCCACCCCCTTAGCCATGGACAATGTGCTATCTGCTTTTTTATAATTAAGTCTTTTTTTATTTAAATTCTAAAAAATATTAAATATTAATTTTTTGTTCACTCTTTTAACTGCTCAAATGCATTTGTTTAAATTTCTTATTTTACTATTTAAATGTATTTTTCTATTAGGTATTATATAATATTATCTAAAAAAAATTCTGAGTGTGTCAAGCTTACTCACGACGGAAGTGAAACTTCTAGTATACCTCTCTCTCTTTTCATTTTATTCTCTTTTTTTCTCTCTTACATTAGTTTGAAGATTATAGGTTAAATAATTCAACGACGAAGCATAGATTTACTCTTTCTAATATTTTCTTATACATGAATGAATTTTGATTTATATACAGTTCTAAAAATTTTCAATTTATTTACAAATATTACAATTCAATAATGACCTATTGCTTTGTTCCCAATTGTTTTTATTCAATTTATATTACTTTTCTAAAATATCATGTATTTTTTCTAAGCGAAATAGAAGTTTGGGCTGAAGCCATCTAAAGTGAGATTTTTTAATAAGAATATCTTATCGAAAAATGTCAATTTAAATGGTTTCAGCACTAATTTCTATTTTGTTATGTAATTATTTGTAATGATAAGAAATATATTTTAAATTTCCCACTTCTATGTACGTGTGCATTTGGTGAGCGGTGGTGGGGGTCCCCGGGGGCGTGGTTACCTCCACCTAGCTATGATGGTTTTTCGTGACGGCCAATGAGCCGGTTTTACTCCCTTCGTCGAGAATCCATGACGCGCGTAAAGAAGTTTCACTTCAATAATATTTAAAAATAAATTCATTTTTACTTTACCATACAGGGTATGGTCAAGTATTGTAATCGTGCATGAAAAAAGTGTTTTTTTGCCTTCTTTTTGTTCGAAATATCTCAAAAACGGCTCAAACTATTTTGATTAAAAAAGTTGAGCGAAACCATGGCATTTCGGTCTACAAAAAAGCCCTAATAAGTGAAGATCGAAAAAATTATATTTTTCGAGATAATAATTGTTTTGTCAAAATGTCTGTTAGTTAGTCCGGTTGTCAGTTAGTCTGTCTGTTAGTAAGTCTGTATGTTACCAAATTTTGTGGACGAGCTAGCTCAAAAACTAGTATGAATATCGAAACCAAATTTCCCATGTAGTTTTGGTCTATTGAGATTAAGAGCTGATTAGATTTTGGTGAACATCGACCCAAAATTAAGGGGTGGAGGGTGGGGCTAAAAATTAAAAATCTAGGCCGTTTGAGCAAACTCAACCAAATTTTGTATACATAATCAGTGGACCCCCAGAAGTCTAAAAATGCAAAAACTAACCGCCCAAAATGAGAAGGGGGGCGGGGTTAGGTTCAAAAAATTAAAATCTTGGCCATTTACCAAACTCAACCAAATTTTGTATATATAGTCAATGGGACCCCAGAAGTCTATAAATGCAAAAACTAACCTCCCAAAATTGGGGATGGGGTGGGGGTGTAGGATCAAAAAATGAAAATCTTGGCTATTTACCAAACTCACCCAAATTTTGTATACATAATCAGTGGGACACCGGAAGTATAAAAATGCAAAAACTAAACCCCCCCCTCCTACATGATTATAAATAATTTTAGGGGCCAGGGTGTACGGTAAAGTCAATTGAATGGCCACATCAGAACACGTCACCTTATTATTAAAGTTTTCAGTTCTACGTTGTGTGGTTACATTTTAATAAAAATTTGAAACATTTCGTCCATCCTTTTTTTTTCTCTGAGCCTCCCCCCCCCCCCCCTAAAAAAATTCACACTCGGGTGCCAATGAACGAAAATATTTCCAATTTCCAAAAATTTCCATTGATAAAAGGAGAATTTTCGTTTGGATTTCTAATAAACTTTTGAAAATGTTTTATAATATAATTTATATTTATTTTATATAATATTTGATACGGAACCCTCGATATGCGAGCCCGACTTGAATTTGTCCTGATACTTAAATAGAGTTTTAATGCGTCTCTTCTCGCGTTGCATTGTTTTAATTATTCTTTAATCCAAATGGTTTTCTTTAAGGTGATGGTTTTTTGCTGCAGTTGGTGAAATAGATTTACATATAATTTGAATGAAAGTTGAAAATTTTTTATCTTAATGTATCGAGATAAAATCCAAAGGTAACTTTCTATCTTTTTCAATAGTCTTCTGTAGTATAACACAGCGAGTTTCGCTTCACTAGCTTGTTAATTAAACTCAGAGAGGTAAAGTGAAATATTATTCAAGTAAAGTTAAAGGATTAAATATCAAATTGGCGAACAATGTGAAACTTTTCCAAGACTGTTGTACGCTGTTTGCAGTTTCAGGGAATTAATAATTTTAAATGATAAATATCTAAATCTTCGATATGGATTTCGATTTAATATTTTCTTACCTAGGGCGTTCCTAGATTAATAGTAATTAATATCCACTACTCTGGAGTAGGTCTGAACTTCTATTAGGAATCCTTGTAATGTATTAATTCTAAAGTAAGAGTGATCATTCTATCCGCTCTCTTTTAGTAATTTTACCTCGATTAGATTCTAATGAAAGAATCGCTCACCCGCTCATTTATTAATTATTAAATAACAAAAGAAGTGTAAACTTATTAAAGCTTTATAAGAAATTAATATTAAACTTAAATATAAATTGTTAATTTATTCCTATATTATAAATCCGCATTGTAAATACAAACATTTAATGCACAAGAACAAAATTTATGCGACTTTTCATTCTTAAGTTATTGCGGATCTCTGAATCCAGATATACATTCAGAATAAAATCATGGTTGAATTTAATTTTTCTCCACATTCTAGTCTATTTTCAACACAATGAGTGAAAAAATGTGATACGTTTTGCGGGAATTCAATACTAGGCTCACCCGACAGAAGGGCTTCGCCTACCTCCAGGGCGTACCGAATAAAATATTTCTGTGATAAAGAGAAATCAATGAGGCATTAGTCCATATAATAATCATATCATATGATAATCATGTTCAAACCTGTTGAGGCAGACTCGCTGTTTGCCAGTAGCAGCATCAGCCCGGTCATTTAATAGACTCAACTCGATCCTGGAAGTCCCTGGTATTTAGACAACTAAATTGGCATATCAGTTAAGGGTATGACTACCTCTCGGCCGGAAGGCGCGTCCCTGCCTAGCATCTATTTGTACAATCAACATCAAAGAAACTGGATACTCAAAAACTAAAAAAAAACAAAAAAAAAACGAATTCTTTTTTTTTGAATACATTATTATGAGAACGTCAAAAACAATTTTATAATTAGGTAGACAAAATATTAATAAAACAAAGAGGCTAAGTGCAAGCCGTAGACGCAAACCATGAGTATCGTAATTTTTACATCCAAACTAATTATTTTAAATCAACTAAAAAAATATTTATTAAAAGTACTCAGACAGAACCTCTAATATAGAAAGGTGGATTATTTTTACTTGCCCCTGGAAGTAGTCAAAGTGAAGATAGACTGTCCGCTCTGTCTTTAATATCAAATGAAAAAAATTTAATGTGAAATTTGAAAAATTATATTATATGCGGTTATCGATGAATTTTGAGAATAATAAAATAAAATTTTCTAAAATGAAGGGTCCTTTTTTGGACAACATCCTCTGGCTGAAAAGTCACCGCCCGCCCCTGATATATATATATAATGGCTTTTAAATAAACGTGTTCTAGATTGTTTTTATAAAAGATTTATATTTTTTTCATTTATTTAAACAATCAATAAAAAAATTTCTTCTCTCTATATATATATTATAATTTATTTGTTTGAGAATGTTAATATTCTTTTTAATTATAAATACATATTTTATCTTTCACCTCTCATGGGTTCAAAATAAATCCAATCGGGTATTTGGACCCATGAGAAATAAGAGACAAAATATTTCTAATTAAAAAGATATACCTATATATACATTATACCGTACATACCTAGGCGCAGGAGTTTGAATTTATTTGAGAGGTCTCAAAAAAAAAAAACGAAAATATATAACAACTAAGTAGATATGAAAAACTTTAATCAAGTAAATATAATTTTTATTTTCTATTTGAAATGTCCCGTTTAATAAAATTTTTTTGCTGAGCTTTCTATTTTGGAACGCGATTTCGATTTGTTATCAGTGAAGAAAAGAACGGTTCTCGGTGGTATTGGCTGCAGCCTTGGTTGCCATATTGCAAGATGTTATCTTGGTCTGGTTTCCGTTTCTGTCGATGACGATATTATTTCAACGAAATCCAGTAAATAGATCGTTCTCCTAGTTATCAAGTCCCACTCTAGCACTTCGTTTCACTCAGAAATTGCTTGATTGGCATTGATCTGAATTAATTAAAACATAATATGATAATAATGAGCCTGTATTCGAGATTAAACTTTGATCTAATCTAATTTTAGCAATGAGATGGTTGGTTGGGTTCATTAACAAATTTTCATCTTAATATTATGAAAGATATTCTATAATTTCGACAGACATTATTTGCTAATATTTATTTGAATATCTATTCAATGATAAAGAATACATTTATAAAATACTAGCTGACGCCCGGGCCTTCGGCCCGGCGTCACCTAGTCCCTGGTGGAGAGCGTCTCTTTTTATGGTTAAAATTTATATAAATAATAGCTGACCCGACCACGCGTTGCTGTGACTAAATCTTATGCTTCACGCCTAAACCACTGGACAATGACTGTAAATGATAAATTGAAAATGCAAATAATTATAGAATAGGTATTAGGACAGTAAATGAATGATATATTACTTGTCAAAATTGTTCTCTTAACCAAAAATAATATTGACAGTTGAAAGATTTTCAAAAAGATATTATCGGCCATCTTGTTTGTTTGCTTTTACACCTCCCCACCCCAGAGAGGCGCTGGCGTTGTGATATCTATAAAAACACTATATATAAAAACACTCGTGTATTTGAATGGAATGTTGTGTGAAAATTTCAAAGAAATCGGCGAAGAACTTTCGGAGATCCTTCAACGTATCACTTAAGCGTAACAGTACATTTTTATTTATATAGAAAATCATTTGTAGGAAAAAATGAAATTAAAAAAAAAAAAAAAAAAAAACGGTACGCTAATGGCAAATTTCGGTGATTTGACGTTTTTTTTTTAACGACCACCTAAGAAAAATTCAAAATTTAATTAAAATTTTCTAATGTTTTTCAAAACGCTTCGATTTCTGATTCTGAAGATAGATAAAATAATAAGCAAAGAATAAATACAATTTCTTATAAAAAGAATAAAAAAAACTTTTATTAATCAGCCAAACGTTCAGGAACAAATTCTCCCTTTATCAATGAAAAAATTGAAGAAATGTAATTACATTATGAAAGAATCTAAGCTAGTACATTTTCCCAATTTCTCTAATTGATAAAGGGAGAATTTCTCCCAAAACGTTTGGCTAATTAATAAACGTTTTATGATTGTTTTAATAAAAAACTGTATTTATTTAATTAATACAATAAAACAATTAAAATTTATTTCAAGATAGATATAGGTAGATAAAAGTGCGCTAACCAAAAAAAAAAAAAAAAAAAAATTCGAAGGCTAAAAAAAAAATTTAAATAAATTTATTAACATTTTGATTTTTGCGACGTTTTGACAATTGATGATATCTTCTTCATTAAAATTTAATCATATGTATGTATGATGCCCATATTCCATAAATTTTGCAGAAATAAATAATTTTATTGCATTTAGTGATTTAACAATTTTTTCTTCTGTGAACAGTTTAAGGCAGAAACTTAAAAATAGGCACAATAAGGAAAACTTGTTTGTCAAATTCCAAACCTTGTTATCTATCCGATAAAGTGCTCTATATATAAAAAGATTCGATTTTTCGGATTCTTAATCTCGAGGCTCAGAAACTATAAAGTCCAAAATCGAATCAGTTTTTAGTTTTGGAAATACAAACATTTTGGCATCAGAAGAAACTTTCTACGACATTCTAATTTTTTTTTCTAATTTATTGGAAGCTAGACATAAAATATATTTTTCTCACATTTCAGATATTTGTAAACAGAAAAGAATTCTGCTTCTCTTTACAAAAACCCTAACTAATTTCATTGATAGAGAAATTGTTAATATTCAATATGATTTGTTGCTATGTGAAAAATATGATTTTAGACAAAACCATTAAAATAAAATAGATTTGCAGCTAAATATAATGTTGTTGTTTTTCTGACAGAAAGTCCTGACATTTTTTCAACTTTATATTTAAGAAGATGTCTACAGGGGACCCTGTCCCTGATTTTTGGATTCCTTTAGAAATATTAGAACTATGTTTAGTTAATAATTTTAATTTTTTCACTCTTTCCGATTTTTAGCTGATTTGTGAACTCTACAAATAAAAATTATATTAAAAAACACATTTTCATTTGGGCACGGGTGCATGGTGCGGGGAGTGGGAGATGCTGGGTGGGGTTCGGGGGGTGGGAGTGGGGTATGAAGGTGGGGTTCGTTGGTTGGGGGTCCAGGGGCGTGCCCCTTGGCCAGCAAGAGGGCCGCCGAAGGCGGGCCTTGCAGCTAGTAAATAATATATAAAATAAAATAACGTGTTGATTGAATTAAACATATTTGAACCAAAATCTAATTAGGACTTAATCTCAATTAATCAAATTTCTTTTTAAAGGGGTTTAATATGCCAAGAGATATAGATTCAACTTTCTTGGAAAAAATTATGCGTTTATCTTCTACTGGATCCGAGCTTTTATGGATGATTTTTAAGGTTCCGTTTAAAAAGTAAAATCGAACCCTATTATCTGTCAGAGCATAGTAGTTCGTAAACTAATTAAGATATAAGTTTGAAATTTACAAGCTTTATGTATTCATCAAATATCGTATTAAAATTTTAATTAATAATTATTTTGAGAAGGATTTAATTTTTCGTGGGGTTCAAAATAACAAAATCTGTTTTAATCATAGCCGTTAAGACAACTCTGTATTAGATCTTTTTAAGAAAAATCTAGCTTAATTTTTTTGAAAATATTTTTGCTTTAAAATAATGGTGTGAGAGAGCTCTTATAAAACAGTGATCATTTTAGGTGATTTTTGCAGGTAGGTACCTGTCAGCGTTTCCAAATGGCTCAACTTGAAATTATGAAAAAATTACTCAAATTTCCTTATTCTCTCCTAATTAACGTCAAATAAACACAATGATAGCCCAAAAGTGTTATGTTGGATATAAGGATTTTTCTGCTGCCGGTTGGCCTCTGGGCGGGTCGAACTAGTGAATTCAGGAATCGACGGGTTATTCAGCTAGTAATATCTATCTAAAAATAGAAGAGTTGTATTCACCAAGCTGGGAATTAAACAGAAGTGCCAAAATAATCCAGGACTAAACTTCTGAGGTGGGCCTATCTGACATATTAGAGAAATCCCGTAAAAATTTTACATAAAGATTTAATCTTAATAATCGTTAAATTTCATTTGAAATTTTCAAAAAGTTGGAACCCTGAACCATTTCTATTTAAAGTATATGATTTTTTAAATTTAGAATCACTTGACCACGAGATCAGTGCTTAATCTAAATTTTCCTCTGCAGGCAACGCTTCCTAGGGGTCGAGGTAATAAATCAATAATTTTCATTTATTTATATTTTATTAATTGTGTTTATTTTTCTCCATGTTTCGAACACAAATAATACTCATTCTCCAAAATATCCCTAAGCTACAAAAGTCTACAAATGTGCCTGGTCATTTTGTCTTAAGACTCTGTCCTCGTTTGTAATTCTATCCACAAGAATTAATATCCACAAAAATTCATGGTCGTAGGATGTTTGTTATGGTACCAAAATCTGTGTATTCTTAAAACAAAAAAAAATTCGATTATATACTTTAGTTCTTACCAAGGGGTGAACCGCGACCTAAAATCGTGTACACCTACTACCACTTCCACTTTCATGTCCAAGTAGAAGATAATAGATAATAATAGATTATCTAATGAATTCCAAAGTAATTCCAAATAATTCTAAAGACGGTGTACACCTAATTCCAATCGGGGTTCGCCCCTTGGTTCTTACCAACTTCTTATTAAATAAAACTGAAAATGAGAAAAATTCGATTTGTTTAATGAAGAGCTTGAAATCTGGGTTGGAGCAAAGTAGAGATTTTCCGCTCTGAAAGTGGAGGACCAGAGTTTGAGATTTTTTTTTAATGGAATCGAATGCAAGAAGGGGCGCACCAGTAAAGATGCAGCCCCTATGGATCTCGAAAGACCCTTGCATTACCGAAGAGAAGGAAAAGTTGATTAAGTGGAGAGGGCGGAGACGTAGGTGTTTATCATCATCATTGAGTATACAGTCCTAAGACTGGTTTGATGCAACAATCCGTCTCCACTCGACTCTGTCCTCCGCCAGCTGTTTAACCTCTCTAAATGTCTGGCATCCCATATCCCCAATTATTTGGTTGAAATATTCTAATCTGGGTCTTCCCTTCCCCTTTTCTTTCCCACCTCCCCCTCCAAGATATCCCTAAGCAGTCCCCCATGTCTCAGTGTGTGCCCCATCATCTGACCTCTTCTCTTCTTCAGACTCTTCCACAAGGTTCTTCTTTCTCCGATTTTTCCAAGAACTTCTTCATTTGTGATTTTATCCATCCATTTGATATTCATCATTCTTCTGTAGCACCACATTTCGAAAGCCTCCAATCTCTTTCTCTCCGCTTTTCCAATTGTCCAGGTTTCACACCCGTACATGGCTATGCTCCATACATATGTCTTCAATAGCAACTTCCTGTTTGCTAAGCTGATTGAGGAGGAGCATAGTAGTTTTTGTTTTGAATTAAACCCCATTTTTGCTTGGGCAATTCTTGATTTAATTTCGTTTTTGCTCCTCCCATCCCATGTTATTTTACTTCCTAGGTAGCGGAATTCCTTAACTCCTTCTAGGTTTTCTTGGTTAATTTTGATGCATTCCTGTCTCGTTTGTTCTTTTTTTGTACATACTAGGACCTTGGTTTTATTCTTGTTTATTTTCATTTTGATTTCTTCTATTAGGATTTGGTTAATTCCATTCAAGGCGTCCTCTAATTCTTTTTTATTGCTTCCTAGAAGGGCAATGTCATCGGCAAATCTTAACATAGCGATCTTTTGACCTTGGATTTCTATACCTGTATCAATTTTGTCTTTGAATTCTTTAATCGCTTCTTCTATGTATAAGTTGAAAATCATGGGTGACAGCACACATCCTTGTCTTACACCTTTTTTTATTTTGGCTTCTCTTTGTTCATCACCAATATTTATAATTGCCGTCTGGTTTTGATATAGATTGTAGATTAGTCTTCTCTCTCTGAATTTTATTCCCGCCTGTTTTAATATTTTAAACATAATTTCCCAATTGACGTTATCGAATGCTTTTTCTAGGTCTATGAATCCGATGTAGACAGATTCTTCCCTGATAAAAGCCCTTTCTATTATTAGTCTAAGAGAGAATTGCTTCTCGGGTGCCTCTGTTTCTTCTAAAGCCGAACTGGTCTTCCCCAGATTTTCTTCAACTCTTTGTTCTATTCTTCTTTGGATTATTTTGGTTAGGATTTTGGAGGCATGTGAGGTTAGGCTAATGGTCCTGAAATTTTCACATTTATCCGCGCCTGTCTTTTTGGGAAGTGTGACTATTTTGTTTTTTTCGAAATCTTTTGGGATGATTCCCAATTTATAGATTTTGCTAATTAGTTCAAAAGGTTTGTCACGTGCCTTTTCTCCAGAGTTCTTTAGGATTTCAGCTTGTATATTGTCTATTCCGGGTGCTCTATTATTTTTTTAGTTCCTTCAAAGCTGTCTCGAATTCTGGCCTGAGTATGTGGGTCTCCTAGTTCGTTTTCGTCACAGATTCTTCTTCTTCTATTGGGTTCATTGTTTTTTTCTTCTCCATAGAGTTCTTCTGAGGTGTTCCTTCCATCTATTTGCCTGCTTCGTTTTCGTTTAGAATAATGTGGCCTCCTTTATCTCTTACTGTTCTTGCTTTGGCTTGTCTTCTTGAAAATTTCTTTTATTGCCCTATAGGCTACATCAACTTTTCCCCAATACTAGATTTTCGTTGACTTCTTTACATTTTTCTTGAATCATTTTTCTCTTTTGCTTTTCTACATTCTCTTATAACTTTCCATCTTAATTTTTTATATGTTTCTTTCCCTTCTTCGTCTTTTCTGTTCTTAAATTTTCTTCGTTCGTCAATCAGTTGCCGTATTTCGTCTGTTACCCATGGCTTTTTAATTTCGTTTTTCTTTGATTGAAGGACTTCGTTAGCTGTTTCGGTCAGGCTTGATTTCATGTCATTCCATTCTTGTTCGATTTCATCTTCTTTATTATTTGTGTGTGTTTTTTCTTCCAGTTTCTTATTCATTACGTTTTCCGAAGAGTTTTTGGGTTTTCCTTATTTTTTAATTTAGATATATCCCTATATAGGTGTTTATACACTCGGGTTTTGAAGGTTTGAAGATTATAAGTGCTGGGAAAGATGGAGGCTGGGAGAGAGTTCCAGTTCCTTGAAGTCATGGGGACAAACGTATTGGCGAACGAAGTGCTCCGGCACTTTTCTAATTTGGCCACGAAAGAGTGTTGGGAATTGGCAAAACGCGTGCTACGCGTGAAGTATGCTTGGTGGGGGGGATTACTAATTTTATCTCCTCAGAGCACCTGACGTGATAGTATCTATAGAAAAGGGAAAGGGCAGAGACATTTCTTCGATGAGCTAGCGTGTCGAGGGAGTCGGTGAGGGTCAATTAGCCTGACGGCCCGTTTCTGAATTGCATCCAGGGTAGCAAGAGAATATTTAGAGGCTCCTCTCCATAGATGAGAGCCGTATTCGAGACAGGGGCGGATTTGGGCCTTGTAGATGGTGAGAAGATGTAGGGGCGTGAAAAATCGCTTGGACCTGAATAAGTGGCCAATTTTTCTTGATGCAGATTTCGCCACAGAGGAGATGTGTTCATTCCAAGACAGGTCAGATGCGACGGAGACGTCAACATGGATAGGCTGTCACACACTTTCAGGGTATTCGAATCGAAGTAAATATCAGGGAAATGTTTGTTTTCGCGCCCAGAAATTAGACAACATTGAGTCTTGCTTGCATTAAACTTAATTAAATTTTAAGAGCCCCATTTATTCAGTTTGTCTAGGTCGAGAGTGAGGAGGCAACATTGTTTCGATATTCGGGAGAGAGGTTTTGCCGTGCAGAGAGCTATCGTCGGCGTAACAGTGAGTGAGGTTTGACGTTTGATCGATAAGGCCGTTTATGTATATTAAGAAGAGCTTGGGGGAGATTACCGAGCCTTGGGGAACACCAGCATTTGTGGAATAAGATTCAGATGACATTCCATACACCACAACTTTGATACTACTGTTTGCCAGAAAGCTTTCTATCTATTTGTGAAGTGTTGGTGTGAATCCAAAGGCCGTCAGTTTGGCAAGAAGATTTTTGTGCCAAACTTGGTCAAACTATTTTAAGATATCTATGGCTACAGCGAGGGTTTCTTTTCCAATCTCTAGAGTATTGTTCCAGGTGTGGGTGACATAGGTTAAGATATTGCCTGTGGAACGGTATATATAGAACGGGCTTAAATCTGTCACACAAGCTTGTATTAATTTAGTACAAATACCTGTTAAGTTTTTAGCTCAAACCGTTCTTTGAGAAAAAAAGCTAATTTTCAAAAATGTGCGGAATGGTACTAACCAAGTGTCTCTTTTTACCTCCATATTTAATCAAAGTACGTTCATCACTTTTGGAGAAATTACGAAAAAATGGAATAAAAAGTTCGTTAATTATATATTTTCTATGATTACAAAATTCCCCGAATATCTTAAAACTTAATGTGTTAATTATATTATTTAAAATACCTACTTATAAGTAAGACGTAATGGAAGGCACCCCAAGGATAGTGAAAAAAATTCTCTCGAATAAAATAGATTTATTGGACACTCATATTTTTCCCACTCAAAAACCTACGTTTCTGAGGATCTTCCCTCCTTCTTCAGGGTCTAAAAATTAATATAAAAAACGGGGTTGGCCATCATTCATTTCATTCACAATCATACATTCATGAATACATATAGTATTCCTATACATATATAGCCAGATTATTAAAAGAAACAATTCCCTTACTTAAAATGGGACCATGAGGGAAAAATACAAAATACTTCCCCCTTCTCGCTCATCTCCTTCAACAGTGCTCGAAATACCTTAATTATATTGAAATAGTTAGTTTATTAATTAAATTGTTTTTTTGTATAAATACAAATTCTTTATAAATCAATCTCTTTCGGGATAAAATCCATCTTATCAATTGGATTTGAAAAAATAATTACAATTGCTTTAAAAGAAGGTATATATTTAATGCAATTATATGCTTTTACAAGTTATTCTTTAAAGTTATATTTTTTATAATCCCAATTTGGTAAAAGAAAATTTCTCCCGAAACGTTTGGCCTTTTAATAAACGTTTTCAGATTGTTTTTATAAAAGAATTTGTATTTATTTTATATAACTTGAATGAGTTTTTTATCTTGAGACAGTCTTATAATCAAAAAAGTGATTATATGGAAAAAATTTCAAATAAAAGTTTATTTATATCAAGGGGAAACTAAACTACTCTATTGTTTGTCGACGTAGAACAAGCTTTCAAGGGTATTTCAAGGTCAACTTCTGTTTTTTAAATGGAAACCTATATATTTCTTTACGTCAACTTATTCTACAAAAAAAACTGAAAAACTTTCATAAGTATTTTTTATACGACATCAAATAAAACATGAATCAATTAGATCTCGAAAAAATCTTAATAATGATTTTTAACAATTATTTAACTTAATTATCAAATAATAATTATTAAATAATTTAATAATTAAATAAACAATTTAATAATTTTTCGACACTGTTCTAAGACATTCCAGAGTGTATCGCAAGTCTTCTGGATGAATTCCAGTTCCAATTTCCTTATTTTGGCCTGTCCAGTTTCTTCGTAGCCTTTACATTTAGTGTTTTTTTCAAACAGATTTACAACACGATAAAATGAAGCTTGTGAGGGTGTATTCCTATCAGGAAAACGCTCGGCATCCATTTCAATGGCAGCCCTCATAACACTTCAACCCACATTCACCATAAATTAGACCATTTCAATTCTGTCTTCAACAAAAAATGCTCTATTTTTATTATGGCTAATACAATATAACTATCTACTGGATTGACACGAGAAATAAACTTTTTTAAACTCAAGAATTTTAACTAGTTCTATTAAGTAGAAAATAATCTCTTAAATCTGTGAGTATAATGAAGTTTTAATATCATTATAAACACTTATTTTCATTGTTGTGAATTTTCGATTTAATAATTATTTATTTAATAATGAATAATTTAATCATTATTGTTTGATAATTAAGTTAAATAATTGTTATAAATAATTATTAAGATTTTTTTTGAAATCTAATTGATTCATGTATTTTGTTTAATTGATGTCGTATAAAAAAATAGTTCTTATGAAAGTTTTTTTTTTTGTAGATTAAGTAGACGTAAAATAAAATATAGAGTTCCATTTAAAAAGAGAAGTTGACCTTGAAATACCCTTGAAAGTTTGTTCTACGTCAACATACAATAGCGTAGTTTAGTTTCCCCCTTGATATAAATAAACTTTTATTTGAAACTTTTTTCCATATAATTCACTGTTTTGAGTTATAAGACTGTCTCAAGATAAAAAACTCACCCGTATATACTTATAATAAATAATTTTAACTAAGTACTAAGAAATATTTTCTTCATTAAAATAATCTATTTCTAAGTGAAGATGTATTTCTTCGCTGTCCCTTGTAACTTGTAACCTGCCAAGGTTGACTAAAATCCGCTTTCACCTCTCCAATGTACATTTGGATTCAATCGAAATACAGCGGGTGAGTCATCGAGAACGTGATTCCAAGATATCATTGACCCTATCTCGTGGCCCTTTTTCTTTTTTAAGTGACCTCTCTTTTAGATAGTTCTTAATATGAACGTATTTTCTATACAAGAATCTCTTCAAAGTCGTTTTACCTCAATTATTGAGACGTTATGGTCTTTTTGGAAAGGGTGTTAACGGGGAAATAGACTTAAAAGTATATATATATTAGTCAATTAATAATCTTGAAAAAATATACACCGATTTGTCAAATATATATTTTTTTTAATTTAAAATTTTAATGCCATACACATTTTATAATATATTTCATAATAAAGGAATGCTACTAAATACGAATGAAGCTTAGATATTAAAGGTTTTTTTTTTATTTATTTAATGTCACCGGGAACAAAGCCCATTTAGACAGCACATAAGTAGAGTGTTAGTAGGGTTAGTGAGGGAGCCGAGCTTTCAGGAATTTTTATTTGCCAGCTAGGATCGAACCCCGGACCTCCACCTCAACATCGTCACATAATCGATCGATGCCGAAGCGAAGCCAGTGCGTTAGCTGACTGAGCTACCCGACTCCCCATATTAAAGGTTCTGTAGCAGGAAATTTCAACCTGAGATTGCCAAAGTGGCCATTTTTGTGACTCTTGTACTTTTCGGCGTTTACAAATAACTTAACTTAAAATTATGAAAAAAATTCCATAAATTTGCTCAATTGGTCTTTTCCCTTTATCAGTCAACTTTCGTCCTCAAACCATTCGCTGACGAAAAAATTGCCAAATTACTAAATTTTACCTAAAGCATTTCGAGTTCTGAACATGTTTTAAATTTTTTATTCTTTTAGCATTTTACATTTCAAATTCGTGTTAAACTTTAACCTGACTATCTATTATCATACTTGTTAAATAAAGAAGTTTGAAACCAAGTGTGATCTAATACTCCTTTGGTATATCTTCACTGAGTAAAACAAGGCAAATTATATAATAAATTGAGTACAGGATAAAAAAATAAAGACAGCTCCTAACACTTCACTTTGAACTTGAGGAATATTGACTGAACTTACGCTGCTAATAGAATAGACCTCCGGAATTGAATTAACCAAGTGAGGTCATTAATCAGAACATCAAAGACATCGAATGCCATTTTTTATTGCATTATTTCTTTCTTCTTAGGATTCCTTTTAAAAGTAAAAAGATACATTATTAGTGTCTATGGATCTGTAAGATATTGACTCCATGAAAAACATTTATAATTGAAGAAAGACTGATGATGAAGACCAAGTCTTCGAAACTATAGTCTCAAACAAATAAATAATATATATACAGATATATATGTGTTGTATGTTTATTTGCATCAAGCAGAGGACAACCTCTTTGTTTCTCTTTGTGAATCAACAACTCTGCTACTCTCGGCAAAACAAAAACTTTTCAATTTACATGAAAGATTTTTTTTTTGATTTTCTCAAAAACGGCTCCAACGATTTTTTTAAAAAATCATGAGTTATTAGTTGTACATTTTTTCTGTAAGTATAGGGTCTGGTAATAAAAATTAAGTGGGAGATAAATTTAACCGAATTTATCGCGCGGAGAATTTACCACTGCTCGAAGCCCCTAAAACCTTAGTAAATTGGATATTGAATTGTATCTAAGTTTCTGAGATTGGCTCGTGATCCCGGCTTCTTTTCCTTCTGCTCTGTTCTTTTCACGATGAAGGGGCCAGCCCATACAGGCCTTTAGGGGATCCACCTTCTGGTGTATCTCCTTCACATCAATATCATTGAAAAATAAACGAAGAGGTGTAAATTGGCAGTGACCGCGCTGACTTCAATCAAATGAAAATGTAAAAGTTGTGTGGTGAACACTCCAGTTGATTTAACATTATATTCATATATAAAATTTTTATTTTTCATATTGTATTCTCCGTTTATTCGTATAAATTGAATTTTCTTCTTCTTCTTGTTTTTAAACCTATAGATTTGTTTCTTCCAGATCGTCCTACCAACTCCTCTTAGGACGACCTCTACTTTTTAACAGACTTCAAAAAAGGAGGAGGTTCTCTATTCGACTGAATTTTTTTTTGTGCCTATGCTACCTCATATCTCCGCCAATTGTGAACCGATTTTGAAAAATTTTTTGCATTGGGTCCAGTCTACCTTCCGATTGGTTCGATTCTTTTTTATAGATATTAGACCTTTTTTGTTAGGTTTGTTTATGAACCGATTTCGATGATTCTTTTTTATTCTAAAGGGGTATCTTAGGGATGGTGCCATATTAATTTGGTCAAGTTCTGATGATATGATCACTATTAATAACATCACTAAAAAGAGAAAAATAAAAATAATCTTTAAGAAAAAATAAAACCGACTTCAAAAAATTAAATGCAACAAATAAAATACACTAAAAGGTATAAAATAATTATTATCTTATTAGTTGAATAAAAGATTTCACTGTCGATGGTAACAGAATTGTTTTTATTTTAGGTTAAAAATAAAATGAGAGAGTCTTCTGTTTTTTAAATAAAATAATTTTTAATTATTTCTAGAGGCTATAGTTTCGAAGGCATTGCCTGTTCTAATTCTAATCTCCCAAGAGGAAACATGAAGAAAAAGACATTATATATTTTTCAAAATTTTCAATGTATAAATCTTAATTTGTAACTAATTTGAAATATTTGTGATAGACTGATGATGAAGGCAATGCCTTCAAAACTATAGTCTCTAGAAATAATTAAAAATTATTTTATTTAAAAAACAGAAGACTCTCTCATTTTATTTTTAACCTAAAATTATTATCTTATTTAGTTACAACTAAACTGCGAAATATTAACATGAAATTACTTTTTTTGCCTTTAGGGGATGCACCTTTTTAGTGTAACTCCTTCTCTCATCATTTTCATTAATTCTGACACCCCCCCGTTGCTACGCCTCTGATTGTGTGTATTCTGTACGCAAGTGTAGTACAACAAATGTATCGGTAAATCAAGTTAAAGAATCAGAACTCCTATTGTCATCACTGGACATTTTTATCTAAATTAAGAAATATTTGTTCATTTATAGTATGTATGATTTAATCATCATTCGACTAATGTCAATTGTAATAATTTCAAGGCCTTATTTGCAAGCTTGACACTGCATGAACGTGTAGCAGGGTAGCGTTTTTACTGAAATTCACTTCTCTATTACTCTAAATTTAGTTGAATATCAGTCATAATTTTTTTGTGAGATATTCTTATTTGTATAAAGAACATTTTGTAAAATTTTCAATTTTTTCATTCACTCCCTTTTCAGATATTGACCTGTGAAAATTGACATTTAAAGGGTTTTGGTCATTTTTGAAAAGCTCTAGAAAAAAAACGAGTGCATTCCCAGAACTACAACTTATACTGCAGGTAGTTATATAAGTATACAACACAGAAATAACTTATTATTAGTGAGTCTCTTTTTCTTCATAAAAATTTATGGATTTAAAAAGTAACGATTTATACATTTTTTCCGAGTTTTTTCAGGAATAGTTTGACTGATTCTCTTTCATGATAGAAAAATTAAAATAATGTATACCTGAAGTTCATTTCATGGTGAATACACTGGTTTTTGAATTATTCTGCTATCTTTAAAAATAGCTTGGCAATTAAACTTTCCGCAAACCACGTTTTTCATTAAAATATGCCCAACCACCATTTTAAAATGGCTGCCAAAAAAAAACTATGTCATATAAATTTTTTTCAAGTACGGTTTTGTGACTGTCTACCTATAGGGAACTCGCGAGAAAAAATCAGGAAAATATAAATCGTGAGCAACATCACCTGGGTGATTTGAAATGTATTGACCCTTTTACTATTTCTAGGAATTTGAAAGTACATATTTTTCGATGCTCGCGTTCTGGTTTAATTAGTTATTTTCGCCAAGCTGCGAGACACGCTCTTTTGATTTGCTCATAAAAAAAATACACAATTGCTCTCGGTAAGAAAAGCATATTAATTCATAGCAGCATAGGATAATGGAAACACTGTACCAAGAATGTACCAATTCTAGCCAATCCCGTGCTTGTTTGACAAATTAGGCACCATTGTAAGAGATTGAATATTTGTATATTAAAATGACAGATAAAATACATTTTAAAGGTCGATTTATTTCTATAAAAATCGTTTTGTTAATTTTTAACAAATGTAATCAACGCCTACGTTACACCTTATGAAAATTATAATTTTGTAAAATCTAGCGCATCTTTATACACCTTTATATATCTTTCGCTAGTTAAATAAATGCGCTGTTGCCAAATACTGTGTTGTAACTATGAATCAAAATTGTTTTAAAATATGTAATGATTATTGTTCAATGTTGTTTTAGTTTATTATAAAAATGGTAAGAATGGTTTCTTAATTATAATTAAATATGTATGTAAATTTTCCGATATCCTGTATATTGAAATTTAATATCTCTGGAACTGTATTGTTCATAAATTTCGTTTTGCCACCAATAGATGCAGAAGTATTTAAATAATAATCTCTCTAAATTTCAAAAAATCCTAAGAAAACGCATTTGGCGGAACAACTACCTTAAAATAATCAATGAAAGGAGCATTTAAAAATAAGCTTGCCAAGTGTGAATCGGACACACATATCGAGGATCCTGTATCTTATATATCTTCGAAGAGACAATAAAAGAGGTATCTTCTGTGGAATTATAAATTTTATTTATTTATAACGAGACTATATTTAGGCTTTCCTCTTCATCTATTACAATATCACAGAATTAATTTATGAATGAAGTTTTACATTTTATGTTTTCACATGAAAATAAACTTCATTCATAATATGAATGAAAAGGGCGCCCTCGCATAGTCTCGTTATAAATAAATAAAATTATAATCGTATGCTCCTCTTAAATTGCTACTCTCGGCAAATCATTATTCCAAAATATTTGATATATCAAAATCTCGAAACCCCAAAAAGGAAAATATATACAAAGGAACTAAAAAGAAGAATAATTATTTGTGTACATGTAATATCTGAGCAAGGGCGGATCCAGTGGGGGGCGACCCCCCCCCCATAGAGGCCCGTGCCTGGCGGGAGTGCAAACACGTGCGTCGCACGCAGAGGCCAAATCGACAGAGAATTTATAACAATTTTGTTATTTTATTTTTAATGAACTTAAAATATGAGATATGAAATTTGTAAAAAAAAACATTTATTTTTTTAAAATTGAAAATAAAGTTCTGTTTGTGTGTGTGTGGTGGGCGTCTCTGACCCCCCCCCCCCCCCCCGCTTGGACAATTCGATCGCGACACACTTTCGAGATAAAAAGAAGATCTTATATACATCGGGCACCTTATATACATTCTCCTCCCCCCCACCCCCCATAAAAAATTCCTGATCCGGCCTTGTATCTGAGTTCTTGAAGGATTATAAATGATTGCTATAGAAATATAGAATAGAATTTATAAGTCCTTATTCTAATGGTTTGATCGTAACACAGATATTTTTAACAAAATAGGATATTCTATTAAGAGAGACACAAGGGCGGATCCAGGGGGGGGGGGGGGGGCGACTAAAATAATGGAATTGGTCATAAACCAACACGTCCTTCATCACTTAGAAAACAATAAATTAATTCACGATAGGCAATATGGATTTAGACAAAATCGTTCCACAGGCGACATCTTTAACCCACACCTGGAACAATACTCTAGAGGCCGGAAAAGAAACCCTCGCTGTAGCCCTTGATATCTCCAAAGCTTTTGACCAGGTTTGGCACAAAAAATCTTCTTGCCAAACTGCCAGCCTTTGGATTCACACCAACACTTCGCAAATGGATAGAAAGCTTTCTGACAAACCGAAGTATAAAAGTTGTGGATGGAACATCATCTGAATCGTTCTCCACAAACTCTGGTGTTCCCCAAGGCTCTGTAATCTCCTCCACACTCTTCCTAATTTATATAAACGACCTTATAGATCAAACGGCAAACCCCACTCATTGTTACGCCGACGATAGCACTCTCACACGGCAAACCCTCACTCCCGAATAATCGAATTAATGTTGCCTCCTCAATTACTCTCGACCTAGACAAACTGAATAAATGGGGCTCTCAAAATTTAGTTAACTTTAATTCAAACAAGACTCAATGTTGTCTAATTTCTAGGCGCGAAAATAAAGATTTCCTGATATTCACTTCGATTCGAATACCCCGAAACACCATCTACAAGGCCCAAATCCGCCCCTGTCTCGAATACGGCTCTCATCTGTGGAGATCCCTAAGATACCTCCTTTCCAATAAAAAAAGAATCATCGAAATCGTTTCATAAACAAAGAAGTTAGTCCTGAACATACCTAACAAAAAAGGTCTAATACATACGAAAAAATGGGACCAATCGGAACGTATACTGGACCCAATGCAAATTTTTTTTCAAAATCGGTTCACAATTGGCGGAGATATGAGGTAACATAGGCCAAAAAAAAAAATAAATTCAGTCGAATAGAGAACCTCCTCCTTTTTTTGAAGTCGGTTAAAAAGGAAACACCACCAACTCCAACCTAATATAATTCGTATAATCTTATTATATTAAACCAGCAAATCTTGTGTATATATATTGTAAATATTTGGGAATCTATATAGATTGTTTTATGAGATGGAACTATCACATAAAGTAAATTATCAAAAAAACCAGATATATAAATTTTGTTTTATATAAGTTATGTGCAATATTGGATGCAGGGGCTATGAGGATAATTTATCAGGTTCTGTTTGAGAGTATAATTAACTATGGTATAATTGCGTGGTTTCTCGAAAACGGCTCTAACGATTAGGATGAAATTCACGGGTTAGGAGGGTTTTGTGTTGGCGATTCGATCTCTCACGGTCTCATCTTCGGCTAAGTTGTTTTTGATGGGTTTTTTGTTAATTGAAATAATTATTCACAGGTGGTTGTCTCGATAAAAATGTATATTTATATTTTTATTCAATTTTTTTTTAATTTTAAATTCCACTAATAGATCATTACAAATATTATTATATATATTAAAAGTTGGACATTTTAATTGATTAAAAATCGAGTTTTAAATCCCACAAACGTATTTTTTCTATATTAGAATTAGGCAATTTAATTAATGAACTCAAAAATTGTTATTTAATTAAAGAAAATTATTATACCGTATTTCTTTATATACCTGTACCTACATATATACACATAATCTGTCGGCCACTACAAGGCTTGAAGTGCAAAAACTGGGTGAGGCGGCGGGGGCGAGGGTGGAGGTGATGGTGGGGAGATGTACGGGGGTGAGTGAGAGGGGGTTCAGGGGGTAAGAAATTGGGGGTGGGGGTGCAGGAGGTGGGGTGAAGTGGTGGAAGTCCAGGGTGCGAGGGTTCGGGGATTAATATATAGCTTTTAACTGAAGCAAAAGTTACCGAGCATCGCTCGGGAGCCAGGTACTGTTTCACTATAAACCAATACCGCGTTTCCTAAGTTTGATAAAAAAGAATGAAACGACATTCTCTATTAATTTTTTCTTATTTGCATTATCTGGGTTGCCATTCCATCAAAATTCAGTAATTAATAAAGTTTTTCAAGCTCCATTCTCCGTATATAGATGAATTGATGGGATACAATAAAAAATAAAATAAATCAAAACATCATTTTTAGTTGATATTTGAAAAAAAAAAAAAGTATTTCTCTGAAATATTTCATCAAATATTTGTGATCCTCTTATCTAATAAGGGCTGTCAGACTGTCAGAGAGGTGAGAGGAATTAAAATCTTATTCAGCATCATGTCTTTTAAATATTTGAATAGAGATATGCTTAAAGTATCTCTTAGATTCTTAATAATGAAATTTCTTTTGAAATCAATTCGATTCGATTGATATCATTATTTAAATATAGTCTTAGTATGATTCATCTAAAAAGCACATATATATTCATTTATATATAACTAGCTGCAAGGCCCGCCATCGGCGGCCCTCTTGCTAGCCAGGGGGCACGCCCCCTGGACCCCCAGCCCTCGAACCCCACCCTCACCCCCACTCCCACCCACCACACACCACGAAACCCACCCAGAACCCCAACCCCGCACCATGCCCCCCCCACCCCCACCCCACCACTCCAACACTCCATTCCGCACCCTAACCCACTAATCCCACCCCTACCCCACCCCCAAAACCCCTCCAGCACCCGCACCACCAACCCGTCCCCAACCCTCGCCCCCGCACCACCACCCGCACCCCACCCACCTCGGACCCTGCACCCCATCCACCCCGGACCCCACCCGTGCCCCCGCAGATGCCCCCTGCGGCACCCCCACCCTACTCCGCCTCACTCCTCACCCAACCCCCATTCCACCCCCGCACCCACGTTTTTGCATTTCTAGCCTCCTAGTGACCCACATATTATGTACACAAAATTTGATTGAGTTTGGCCCAAGAGAAATATTTTTTTATTTTTTGATCCCCCCCCATTTTGGGTGTTTAGTTTTTGCATTTCTAGCCCTCGAGAGGCCCAGAGATTATGTATACAAAATTTGGTTGAGTTTGCTCCAAGGGCAAGAATTTACATTTTTTCACCCTCCCCCTTTTGGGTGTTTTTTGTGGGAATTTTTTCAAACAAAAGTTGTTAGAAATCACATCCCCTACAACTTTGTTTTTCATAAAATTTTCCGTAGGGTTAATAGTTTAGGATTTATTTGATAATTTCCATTCGTGCGCCCCCTAAACCCCCTTCTGGGATCAAAATATCAAAACATTATATAGCTAAAAACGTAAGTTCGAAGACGTCTGATGTAAATATGAAATTTCATAATAATCCCTTCAGCCGGTTTGACGTGAATCGTGAGCAACTTTTCGGAAACATACAGACAGACGGACATACAGACAGGAATTTTGTTGAGGTTGTTTTAGTTCATAACTTTGCTTGAAAAGTGTACAACCAAAATTTTGCGTGATTTGGAGCAAATGTACAGACAAAACCTTAATTTTATATATATATAGATAAGTACTATATACTATGTTTATTTACACGAAACAAACAGTTAAAAGCGAAATATTAATATTATTTTAAATCTTAAATTCTTGTAAAAAGGTCGATTTTTATTTGAAGCCAGAATTAAATAAAATTTAATTTATATTTTTGCTAAATTTTTGACCGGTCCGGCATTAAGAGATGACTATGCACAAACTTTTCTACTAATTGCAATTAAAAATAAAATTTTATAATTCTACTATTCTCTAACCTTTTCCAATTTTATTTGAGAAAATATCAAGTTAATTTCAGAAAACTCCAATTGTATTTTTAGAATTCTCAATTCAATTTCAGAAAGTCCTCCTGGACACCCGTCTCCGATCACTATTCACCCCACCAAACCTATCCACGCTCCCTCAACCGATCAGAATTTAAAAAACGGTTCCAAACTCTTTTTTAGTAATTTGAAATATCCCAAATATGAACTCAATAACTTAAAAATCATCGAAGATTTGAAGCCTTTTGTGTTTAAGGCTCCGAAATCAAAAATTCCTCATTTTTCGGTTCACGGGTCAAATTTTGAAAAAATGAAAAAACACATTTCGAGATATTTCAACAATAAACATATGTACCAAAATTGAATGCTAAAACTTAAAAAACCGAGGAGATAGAACACTATAAAAATTTCAAAAATGTACACCAAAATGACTATATCTCCCTTTAGGGTCAAATAAACAAAATATCCAAAAATATTTATTTTTTATTTTTATTATAATGCTTCACCTTTCTAAGCTAAAACCATATCTATTTCTTTTCGTAGAGAAACCTTGAAACCTTGAAAAATCCTGAAAACATATTTTGGGACTCTTCCCCCTTTAGGGTTCGAATTTCAAAAAATCCTTTCTCATCTCAATGTTATATCTTAGAAAGAATATACACTCCAAATTTCATCTTTCTAGGCCCAGCGGTTTGGCCTGTGCGAAGGTCAGTTTTTGATTACAGGTAATAAATATTAAGATTTCCTAATTTTCAATTGAGAATTTTGAAATACAAGTGATATTTTCCAAATAAAACCAAAAAGTTCATTTTCCGACAGTAAAAGTATTTTATTTTATTGGAAAAATAATGATAGTGTCATCACTGAATTAGGAAAGTTATCGATAAGAGTTATTAAATTACAGAAGGCTTTGTATTCATCCCCTCGGGAATTGAACCCAGTGCCGCCATTGGTCTAGATTATTTTTTGACACCTGGGCTCATTTTCTGAGGACAAATAAAACTTACCATAGGATTTTGAATTCAGTAGATGTCTCTCTCGTGATTCTGTCCAATAAAATCTAACTTTACTATTGTCGGAAAATGAATTTTTTCTGCTTACATTATTTAACTTCCTAAATAAATTATTTTCGTTTATTTTTTTGCAATCCTTCATACATACTAAAATAATATTCAACCTGGTAAGCTTGATTAAAATTGTAAAACTTGATAATAAGATTTTATTTGTTTGTTTTTGCAAGCATTTGGTTTCTATTTTAAATCCTGCTTATTTAAATAAATCCAACGCGAGAATTCAACAGGTAATCTATTCATGGGATTTGTTTGCTTTCTTTATAAGAAGAGAATTCCTAATCATTCTCACCTTACTGGTGAGAATTACTTATTCCTCGAATGATCTAACTATTTAAATAAAAGCTTTGAAAAGGAAAACAATAACCTTGTGCGCATCTACGATATTTCAGCAAATATTAGGTATCTTGAAATTTTCATATCATAATTTGAATCACGGAAATTTATGAAGACTTCTTTTATTGTGAAATACTAGAAAGTCTTTAAATAAAGCAATTTTCTATTTTCTAAGTTTTGAAATAGAATATATCCCAATCCTGATGTATTTTATAAAGCAACTTTTTTTTTCATTTTTACTTTAACATACAGGGTATAGTCAAGTATTGGAATCGTGCATGAAAAAAGTGGTTTTTTTCCTTCGTTTTTTCGAAATATCTCAAAAACGACTTAAACTATTTCGATTAAAAAAATTGAGCGCAACCATGGCATTTCGCTCTATAAAAAAGCCCTAATAAGTGAACATCGAAAAAATTATATTTTTCGGGATAATAATGTTTTGTCAAAATATCTGTTAGTCTGTCTGGTTGTCTGTCTGTTAGTCTGTGCGTTACCAAATTTTGTGGACGAGCTAGCTCAAAAACTATAGTGTGAATATCGAAACCAAATTTCACACGTAGTTTTAGTCCATTGGGATTAAGATCTGATTAGATTTTTGTGCATATCGACCCAAAAATAAGGGGCGTGGAGAGGGGCTAAAAATTAAAAATCTAGACCATTTGAGCAAACTCGACGGGGGGGGGGGGTCATAAAATGAAAATCTTGGCCATTTACCAAACTCAACCAAATTTTGTATACATAAAAAGTGGGACCCCAGAAGTAAAAATGCAAAAACTAACTTCCCAAAATGGGGGGAGGAGTGTATGGTCAAAAAATTAAAATATAGGCTCTTGTACCAAACTCAACCAAATTTTGTATAGATAATCAGTGGGCCCACAGTAATCTAAAAATGCAAAAACTAACCGCCCAAAATAGGGGGGGGGTAGGGTCAAAAAATTAAAATCTAGGCTCTTGTACCAAACTCAACCAAATTTTGTATACATAATCAGTAGGCTTCTAAGAGTCTAAAAATCCAAAAACTAACCCCCTCCCCTACACGATTATAAATAATTTTATTAAATATTAAATATAAGTGAGGGGCCAGGTTGTATGGTAAAGTCAAGTGGATGGCCACATCAGAACACGTCAGCTTATTTTTTTTAATTCCATTGATAAATGGAGAAATTTCCCGAAACGTTTCAACATTTGTTTAGAAAATATTTGTATTTCTCTCTCTCTTCGTTTTGCTCGTACAAGTTGCGCTCTGCGCTCATTCAAACAGCTAATGACCATGAGCGCACAGAGTTCGGGCTGAGTGGGGTTGCCTGCCTTCTGGTCTTTCCTGGGCACTGTCCTTTTTAGCTAGATTGCCAAGAAATATACCTATTTGCGCTCACTCTCATGGTGCAACTTCCGGAAAATAAATTGATTGCATTTGAAAAGATAGATAGATAGATGTTTTATAAGTTATATTTTTCTACTGGCTCGAGTCTTGTCTTGGAAACCAGTTCCAGTTGGTGCAATAGAAAGCTACAATTAAAACAAACAAATATTGCATGTTCGAGGATTACTAGTATATCTTACCTTGCGATATATGAGGTGTTAGGTCCACTGCCAGTGCTTAGAGGTTGCGACATGTTTTTTCGGTAAATAGGGCAGTGAATAAAGTATAATGTAATTTTTCGTAATTTAAAAAAAAAAAAAAAATATTTTCATCAAAATATTTAAATCATTTATCCAGAAATATGCAAGAATATGAAAAACTAAAAATGGTTTAAATACGTCTAATTGCACTAATTCGGAAAGATATTAGATCAAATGCTTAAAAAGGAGGAAAATTAAATATGAAATTCAATTTTTATAATATTCACTAGAATATAATTTTATTTAACCAGTTAACTACGTGCTCTGCACTTAGGATTTATATTATGTGGATTAGAGATGAACAAACATCTCAAATCGTTGATCCAATGAAGCAGCGCACACCGATCATTGGGTGAGGTAGAATCGAGAGAAAATAAATTATAGCTCAACAGATCAATTTAGTTAGGGATTCCGAAGAGCTTATGATTCAAGACTCTGCTTCACTCACACAAAATATTTTTGTTTAGTTCACAATTTAACTTGACACAACTCACTAACTCACAACTAACAACTCACAACCAATTTTTAAATGCAATCAGTTTTGTTAAAGATTCCTGTGCAGTATGCACTCATGTTTAAGAACGTTTCTTATCATATATAGTGAATTTCTGTTTACTTCACGATTAAACTTAAGGTAACTTGTAACAAATTCCAAACTTGATAAAAAATGAATTTAAATAATGGTGTAATGTCGATGATCCCCCAAAAGCTTGTCTTGTGATTCTCCAAACTAAATCATCTCTTAACGCACAAATAGAAGAAATGTCAGACCGTGATGATTGACCATTACGTTTATTTCCATGGCCTCTAACGACTCGAACTTTCTGTCATCCTTTTTCCCGTATCTTACAATCTTCAATAATTTAAGACCCTCAACACTGCTGGCTCATCGAAGAGATGTCTCGCCCTTTCCCTTTTCTATAGATACTATCACGCAGGTGCTCTGATGAGATCAAATCAATAATTCCCCCCAAAGCATGCTTTGCACGCAGCACACGTTTTGCCAACTCCCAACACTCTTCGCGGTCAATTGGAAAATTGCCGGACCACTTCATTCGCAAATGACGCATATCCTTATGACTTACGGAACTGGAACTCTCTCCCAGCCTCTATCTTTCCCAGCACCTATGATCTTCAAACCTCCAAACCAGGTGCTAGACACCTTCGTCCGCACCCCTCTCACTTAATCAACTTTCCCTTCTCTTCGGTAATGCAAGGGTCTTTCGAGATCCATAGGGCTACATCTTACTGGTGCACCCTTCTATGCATTCGATTGCATTAAAAAAAAAAAAAGAGACACCTTGGTTTTACCGCTCCTTTTACTTCGGCAATAATTTGAAGCATCACTTCTAACAAATTACCCAAAGATATTTCTGTTTACTTCAAGAATTTACCAGGTGTATGCATATGAAATGAGACTTTTTTGTGAAAACAAGACTTTTTTTAAATAGGAAAGAAAAAAATATGTTATTCAAAGTACTCTCGATCACTTTCTACACATTTTGACCACATTTCTGGCAATTGGTGGATCCCCTTCCAAAAAAAAACTGCTGGTCTTTGGAAGAAAACCATTAATTGACCCATTTTTCGACTTCTTCGTAAGTTTTGAAGTGCTGCTTTTTAAGTGCGTGGTCCATCGACAAAAACAGGTGGTAGTCGGAAGGAGCCAGGTCTGGTGAGTAAGCCGTATGGGGTAGCAATTCCCAGTTGAGTGCTTCCAGCGTATCTTGAAGCGTTTTTGCTTTATGTGAAGGAGCATTGTCATGAAGGAAAATCACTTTATGTTGCCTTTTTTGATATTCTGGCCGTTTTTCCTGCAATGCATGGTTCAAATCAATTAATTGTTGTTGGTAGCGTTTAGCATTTACAGTTTCAGCCGGTTTCAATAGCTCATGATAGACGACACCTTTCTGGTCCCATCGTCATCGTCATCGTTATCCATCGTTATCGTTGAAACCATCTTTTGCATGTTACTAATGATAGAGCATGACTACCATAAACTTCTTCAAGCATTCGTTGAGATTTTGCCACGTTTTTCTTTAAATGATAACAAATAATTTAATGCTGTCCACATATTGTATTTTTAAAGAAATAAACATCCGTAAGGATGATAATTTTATTTAACTTCATCGCATGATGATAATACTTTCAAAAACACTTCCATCGACTTTTGATGAAAAAAGTACTTTTCGTTGAATAGGTGTCTTTTATGATCCTATTAACGCGTTTTCTTATAATTTTTATTTTGAGATCCCAGTCGCGAGTTATATACTACCTAAGTCGCCTCGCAAAGTCTTCCTTTTAATTTAAAAAATAATTTTTAAGAAAAAAATAAAAACCGACTTCAAAAAATTAAATGCAACAAATAAAATACACTAAAAGTTATAAAATAATTATTATCTTATTTAGTTACAACTAAACGACAAAATATTAACATGAAATTACTTTTCGAAGTCGGTGCC
Source organism: Forficula auricularia (assembly GCA_024734495.1). NCBI lineage: Eukaryota > Metazoa > Arthropoda > Insecta > Dermaptera > Forficulidae > Forficula > Forficula auricularia. Next base: position 4,595,214 of record JALMQS010000150.1, read on the forward strand.
AAACAAACTATACCTATAAACGAGCGTACCCACCAAACGTACTAAGTAAGATCCGTCGAGTGCGATTCATAAAAGGTATATGTTTGCCACCGACTTCAAAAAGTAATTTCATGTTAATATTTCGTCGTTTAGTTGTAACTAAATAAGATAATAATTATTTTATACCTTTTAGTGTATTTTATTTGTTGCATTTAATTTTTTGAAGTCGGTTTTTATTTTTTTTTTTTTAAATTATTTTTTTAGGTACGATTAATTTATGTCACTAATGCAGTCGATTCTGACTTATTCCACATTTATAGTCGATCTTTCTAACGATACCCTGTATCGCCAATCATACTAATATACAAAATTAAATATCTAGGCGTAAACTATGATAATATTAATATTTTTTATCATTTAAATAGGAATTGTTCCAAAATCTATACACTTTTTGCATACAATTAAAATATAAAATAAAATAGTATAAAATTTATTATATATCATCATCGTATTAAGACTGGTTTGACGCAAGGTGACTAAACTCTATCCTATTCCAAATCTTCCACTTCTTTAAAAGTACGACATCCCTCAACTTTCATTACCTGGGAAAAATATTCAATCTAGGTCTTCCGAATCTTAACGCGTGTCCTATCATCTGAACTCTTCTCTTCTTCAGATTCTTTTAAAAATAATAAGGATATTAAAAAATAGATCTTATTAATTTTTTTATTCTATTAATCAACATAACGAAACATGTTTATTTACATATTTGTAATTTTTTTTACAAATAAGTTTACTTTTTAAATTAAACATTCCACGCCTTAATTTAAATATATGTCAAAAGATGTGCGCTTTTTAACAGCTATTCACTCCCATTCCTTTGGATGCTTAAAATATAACATAACGCTATTTTTTTAAATTATAATCTTGAGTAAATTCTCGTTCATTTCATTCAGGTATTGGGCCGTAGTAAACATGGACAATGGACATTCTCCAGTTAGTGAAAATACCGAAGATATTTTTTCGGGCCCTGGAAACTAAGGACATTCTCAGTAGACAAAACTTATCTGTACGCTTTTATATTCTCCAAAAATAAATGCAATTCCTATTTCTTGTTCATTTTTTTTGTCAGAAAAACGTTGGTATTTGGCGTTTCAGATGTGAAATGTTCTTTTTAGGGACTTGAGTACGATAGAGCATCTTTAACTTACACAGCTAAATGCATACTAAATAGTAATACGGTAGAGGGGGGGGGCTAACATCAAGTATTTGGAATGTTCAAATTCAAACAAAACTCATATTTAATAAGCTATTGTGAAAAAATAACTACAAATGAAACTAATTAATTGCTTAATAATGTTTCATTTTTTAACATAAACATTTCCCTAGTGATATTAAAAGAAATTTTCCCACCTAAAAAATTGCATGAAAAAGTTGTACCTATATATATTTCTTCGAATAGTGAATGAATTTATTTAATTTTAAAAAATTTATTCATACTTATAAGGAAACTATTCAAAAATGAAATGCTTGTTCCATGAATAGTAATTTTTAAATTAAAAATCACTATCAATATATTTTTTTATTTTCTCATTAAATATATTAATCATATAATAAATGCAAAGAAGATAGATATAAAACTTGACAATCACAAAAATAGTCATCATATTGCCGAATAAATGGACTTTCTTTTAATGCAATCGAATGCAAGAAGGGGTGCACCAGTAAAGATGCAGCCCATATGGATCTCGAAATACCCTTGCATTACCGAAGAGAAGGGAAAGTTGATTAAGTGAGAGGGTGTAGACGTAGGTGTTTATGCACTCGGGTTTTCAAGGTTTGAAGATTATAAGTGATGGGAAAGTTGGAGGCTGGAAGAGAGTTCCAGTTCCTTGAAGTCATGGGGATATACGTATTGGCGAATGAAATGGTCCGGCACTTTTCTAATTTGACCGCGAAAGAGTGTTGGGAGTCGGCAAAACGCGTGCTACGTGCAAAGCATGCTTTGGGGGGAATTATTGATTGTATCTAATCAGAGCACCTGCCGTGATAGTATCTATAGTAAAGGGAAAGGGCAGAGACATTTCTTCGATGAGCTAGCGAGTCGAGGGAGTGGGTGAGGGTAGAGTCGTCAATTAGGCTGACGGCTTGTTTCTGAATTGCATCCAGGGTAGCAACAGAATATTTAGAGGCTCCTCTCCATAGATGAGAGCCGTATTCGAGACAGGGGCGGATTTGGGCCTTGTAGATGGTGAGAAGATGTGGGGGCTTGAATAATCGCTTGGACCTGAATAAGTAGCCAATCTTCCTTGCTGCAGATTTCGCCACAGAGGAGATGAGTTCATTCCAAGACAGTTCAGATGCGACAGAGACGCCCAACATGGATAGGCTGTCACACATTTTCAGGGTATTCGAATCGAAGTGAATATCAGGGAAATTTTAATTTTCGCGCCTAGAAATTAGACAACATTGAGTCTTGTTTGCATTAAAGTTAACTAAATTTTGAGAGCCCCATTTATTCAGTTTGTCTAGGTCGAGAGTGATTGAGGAGGCAAACATTGATTCGATTATTTGGGAGTGAGGGTTTGCCGTGCAGAGTGCTATCGTCGGCGTAACAATGAGTGGGGTTTGAAGTTTGATCGATAAGGTCGTTTATATAAATTAGGAAAAGCGTAGGGGAGATTACAGAGCCTTGGCGAACACCAGCGTTTGTGGAGAACGATTCAGATGATATTACATCCACCACAACTTTGATACTACGGTATGACAGAAAGCTTTCTATCCATTTGTGAAGTGTTGTGTGAATCCAAAGGCTGTCAGTTTGGCAAGAAGATTTTTGTGCCAAACTTGGTCAAAAGCTTTTGGAGATATCTAGGGCTACAGTGAGGGTTTCTTTTCCAGCCTCTAGAGTTTTGTTCCAGGTGCGGGTGACATGAGGTTAAGATGTCGCTTGTGGAACGATTTTGTCTAAATCCATATTGCCTATGGTGAATTATTACTTTACCATACAGGGTATGGTCAAGTATTGAAATCGTGCATGAAAAAGGTGGTTTTTTTCTTTTTTTCGAAATATCTCAAAAACGACTGAAACTATTTCGATTAAAAAATTGATCGAATCCATGGCATTTCGCTCTACAAAAAAGCCCTAATAAGTGAACATCGAAAAAATTATATTTTTCGAGGTAATAATTTTTTGTCAAAATGTCTGTTAGTCTGTCTGTTAGTCTGTGGGTTACCAAATTTTATGGACGAGCTAGCTCAAAAACTAGTGTGAATATCGAAACCAAATTTCACAGGTAGTTTTGGTCCGTTGAGATTAAGAGCTGATTAGATTTTGGTGCATATCGACCCAAAATTAAGGGGGGCGGAGGGGGGTTAAAAATTAAAAATTTAGGCCACTTGATCAAACTCAACCAAATTCTGTATACATAATCAGTGGGACCCCAGAAGACTATAAATGCAAAAACTAACAACCCAAAATGGGGGGGCGGGGGTAAAAATTAAAAATTTAGGCCGTTTGAGCAAACTCAACTAAATTTTGTACACATAATCAGTGGGATCCCAGAAGTCTAAAAAGCAAAAACTAACCCCCTCCCCTACATGATTATAAATAATTTTATTAAATATTAAATATAAGTGAGGGGCCAGGTTGTATGGTAAAGTCAAGTGGATGGCCACATCAGAACAAGTCAGCTTATTACTTTACCATACAAGGTATGGTCAAGTATTGTAATCGTGCATGAAAAAGTGGTTTTTTCCTTCTTTTTTTTTCGAAATATCTAAAAAACGGCTGAAACTATTTTGATTAAAAAAATTAAGCAAAACCATAGTATTTTTCTCTACAAAATAGCCCTAATAAGTTAACATCGAAAAAATTATATTTTTAGAAATAATAATCGATTTGTCAAATTGTCTGTTAGTCTGTGCCTTTACCAAATTTTTGTGGACGAGCTACTCAAAAACTAGTATGAATATCGAAACCAAATTTCACTCTTAGTTTTAGTCCATTGAGATTAAGAGCTGATTAAATATTGGTGCATATCGACACAAAATTAAGAGGGTTGGAGGGGGGGGGGGTTAAAAATTAAAAATCTAGGCCGTTTGAGCAAACTACAAAAAAGTTTGTATACATAATCAGTGAACCCTCAGAAGTCTAAAAATGCAAAAACTAACAGCCCAAAATGGGGGGGAGTCTAGAGTCAAAAAATGAAAATCTTGACCATTTACCAAGCTCACCCAAATTTTATCATTTAGCAAACTCAACCAAATTTTGTATACATAATCAGTGAGGCCCCAGAAGTATAAAAATGCAAAAACTAACAAATTATTTACAATCATGATTTTTGTTTGTTTATGCGATAGTCTCGATTATCATAAATACAAACGTGAAACAAGTGACCTAGAAAACTAACTCATAAGTAAATTAATATCTCATAAAATATTTATTTACTTTTATCTTTGAAATGCAAAAAGTGTAAAAAATCCAGCACCTATAAGTCTTGATACCCAGTGGGGTAATCGAAAAGAATTGAATATTTAGGAGATGAGGTGTCGGTGCGCCATAAGACTCTGGAAAGACTTAAGAAAGTAGGATAGATAGATAGTTAGAGAGAGAGAGAGAACTCCTGTCTAGAAGTCATGACGATAAAACGGGGTGGGGTGGGGGTATTGATTTTATCATCCCATTTTAATACTTGTGATGATTGTATCTAGAATAGAGAGAAATGCAGGGACTATTCTAGAATGAGCCAGTGGGTCGGGTCGTCTAATAGCTCTGTTTTCTTAAAAGATAAAAAAGGAGGTTGTCCTCTTCTTGATGAAATAAACATAACACATATAAATATATATATATATATATATCGAGTATAAATTTGTAGATATATATAATTTATTTGTTAGAGACTAAAGTTTCGAGGGTTAGACCGTTATCATTAGTATTTTTAATTATAAATATTAGTGCCTGGACCACCGAGCGATGTTCGCCTTTAAATAGCTTAATAATTTCAAGGCTCTGTGACTTAACGAAGACGATATATGAATGATTAAAATATTTATTTTACGACATCTCTAATTTACACCTCCTTCCTTTATTTCAATCGGATTAAAATCTATACACGACTAAAAACTCATGAGATTTGATAAGTACACAAAAAAAAATCGTTAGTCCGTTTTTGAGAAAATAAAAAAACGAAAAATCTTTCATGTGAATGTCCACTTACGGTGTTCCAATTTCAATGACTGATTTATTGCGCCACGCAGAGGGGGCAGCCCTTTACAGAAAGAAAAATAGATTTGTTTACAAATTTGGTTGTAACACCTCATCAGCCGTCTAAAAATAATGCCAGATGTTGTGGCTATTGGTAAAATGTCAATGTATATATGGGCGCCGGTAGAATACCAGAACCGAGGCCAGAGAGTTGGGACCGCCAAAAGCGCCACACAACTGTGCACTGCGATTAAGCAAGAATAATAAATTACAAAAACAACAAAAAAAAAAAAAATTTAAAAATATAAAAAAGCTTGTTATACTCCTTCTAGCCTATATCGAACTTAAGTTTCAAATTTCGTAGCTCTGAGATTTATGGTTCCGAAATGCAGGGGAGGGTACATTCTTACGTACGTAAACATCAACTTCCGGTACTTATATTTTAGTAAAAATCTTGTGATACTTCTTGTAGCCTCTAAAGAGCTTAAGTTTCAAATTTCAAGGCTTTGTGACTTACCGAAGACGAGATATGAAAGATTAAAAATATTTATTTTGCGACATGACTAATTTACACCCCCTTCCCTTATTTCAATCGGATTAAAAATTTGACACAATTAATAACTCATGACACTTGATAATTACACCAATTTTTAGCGAAATCGTTAAAGCTGTTTTCGAGAACCCGATTGGATATATATATATATACAAGAATTGCTCATTTAATAAGAGTAAATAGATAATAATAAGATATCTACGAATGCATTCATGACCTGCTTAAGACTACGACATGGCGAATTTACCATTACCTTCATTCAATCGGGTATTTGAACCCTTGAGAAATAACAGTAAAAATATCACTCCAGCATATTTAATAGCCGCACCTCGATCCTGGGAGCCCCTGGTTTTTAGGCAACTGAATTGGCATATCAGTTAAGAGTATGACCGCACAGCTCGGACCTGCCTAGCATCTGTTTGTAACACTCAATCTCAACAAAATTTATAAAAAAAACAAAAAAAAAAAAACATACATTATTATAAGAACGACAAAAACAATTTTATAATTAGGTAGACAAAATATTAACAAAAACAAAGAGGCTAAGTGCATGCCGTTACTCGCTAACCATAGATATCGTGTTTTTCCATATTACATCCAAACTTATTATTTTATAGCAACCAAACAAATATTTATTGAAAGTACTCAGAGAGAGCAACTAAGATAGAAAGGTGGATTATTTTTTATTTGTCCCTGAGGAAGTAGTCAAAGTGAAGATAGACTGTCCGCTCTGTCTTTAATATCAAATGAAAAAATCTATTGTTAAATTTGAAAAATTATATTAAGCGGTTATTGATGAATTTTACGAAGAATAAAATAAAATTTTCAAAAATGAAGGGTATTTTTTGGACAGCATCCTCTGGCTGAAAAGTCACCGTCCGCCCCTGATATATATATATATATATATATATATATATATATATATATATATATATATAACTAGCTGAGGACAACCTCAGTGATTTCTCTTTATGAAATATGTTGTGTTCATTCTAAAAGAGGTCAAACACGATTGAGACTCTCAAATTGAACAGAGAATGCCAGGAAAATGTTTATCATCACGCCTAAAGCTTAGACAACAGTGAGTAGACCATGCTATATAAATGATGAATTTTAAGAAGCACATTCTTCAAGAGAGTTCATGTCGAGATTGATTGAAACACAATGTTCTAATATTTATTTATTTTATTTATTTATTTATTATTTTCAACGGCTAAATGCCTAATACATTAATATAATACAATAATTATTGAATATAACAAAATTAACAATAATAGACAAAGTAATATTATTAAATTAATATAATAATGATATAGTATATGTTAAATAACAATATAGAAATATACAAATAATATAAGATAATAGTAATATGATGAAATATAATAATAGAATAGTTACTTGTAAACTAGGATCACATTTTGAACAAGACTGCGACTCTATTAATGTTCAATGAGAAATCCAAGGGGTTTTCTAGTTGTTTAGATAAATCGTTATAACATCTACTTATCTGAATATTGGATTAGCTTCAGAGTGCCGGGTGGATGGTACTTCTGATAAAAAAGGTAGTTTATTTCTAAGTACATAATTTGAGTTATGAATTGGAAACAAGTTTTGAAGATCAGGACAATTCACCTTGTTGGACTTAATCTACACAAATATAACATCGGAGGCAATCATGGAAGATGTAACAGAAGCAAGACAGAAAGTTTCAGCAGTTGAAGTGTAGTCATGGTCATATCTCGACAAAGGATTGGCCGAAAGGTATGCTAGATGTCTTAACACTTTATGCTGAATTCTCTCCAGTCTGTCCATGTTATTCTTTCAGATTGGCCTCCAGACTGTTGATGTATGCATTAGCAAAGATTTGATTAGAGTCAAAATACATGTAAATATTTAATTGTATTGGGATTTTTAAATGATTTCGTGTTTCGAAATACAAATCCCCAGGCCGATTAGCTTTACCTATAATGTAGGCCAGGTGATCGCTGAATGTGAGTTTCGAGTCAAAAATTACTCCCAAGTCTGGTTAACAGTGTCGATTCTACCGCAGTTTATGTTAGTCGAGAGTAAATAATCAAAGGTAATGTGATTAATACCTCTTGACAAGGTAATAGTGAGACATTGATCGAAATTGAGGAACAGCAAGTTCATGTTACACCAATTCATAATTTTATTCAAATCCGATTGCATCTTTAGGCAATCTTCTTTCTTTGAAATTTCCAAAAACAGTTTAATGTCATCTGCAAATAGTAGAATGTCACAAAATTCAATTATATGTGGCAAGTCGTTAATAAACAATAAAAATAGTAAAGGACCAAGGTGACTTCCTTGTGGAACTCCTGATGGAGCTATAAAATTACGGGATTTGGTTCCTTTTATTTGTACATAAGAATTTCTATTAGATAAATAGTTTTCAAGCCATTTAATCATATTGGATGAAAAATTATAATGTTTAAGTTTTAATAGTAGAATTTTGTGATTAATTAAATCAAAAGCCTTCTTGAAATCTAAGTATATTGCATCTAGTTGATTATTTCTATCAAAGCTAGAAAAAATTGAGTTTGTGAATAAAGTTAAGTTGGTGATTGTCGAACGACCAGGAACAAAACCATGTTGTTTTTCTGAAATAAAATGTAAGCAAAATCTCAACATTCTGTTATATATAAGTTTATCCAATAGTTTGGGTATCGCACTTATTATTGCCACAGGCCTGTAGTTGCTTACGTTGTTACGAGCACCACTCTTGAATATGGGAGTTATAAACGTTGTCTTCCATATTTCAGGTAAAACGCCATCTCTCAGAGAATGATTAAAAAGAATGCAGAGTGGTTTAAGAAACTGGGCAGAACAATTCTTTACAAGAAAAGCTGGAATTCCATCAGCGCCCAAGGAGAAAGTTGGTTTTAGATCTTTCATAGCTGCATCTATTTCATCCGTTGTTATAGGTTCAAGCATATTTACAGTACTGTTGCAGTGGAAGTTTTCATAAAAACCAGCTATACTATTCGAGTCAAATCTCGAATCGTTCGCATCGTTTTTATATATGCTTTCAAAAAAGTCTGCAAAAAGATTGGCAATCTGAACATCATCAGCACCGGTATTTTCATTCAAAAACACACTAGATGGATACCCCATGGTACTTCTCTTGTCATCAATATAGTCCCAGAAAGCATTAATGTTAGAGACTATATTAGTTTCAATACATTCTATGTACTGGGAGTAACAAAGGGAAGCTTCGCATTTACAGGAGCATCTCAGATTTTTAAAAGTATTATAATCTGTATTGCTAATATATGTATAATATTTATGTCTAAAATCTTTACTAATTCATAATGTTATTTAATCTCTGTAGGCAATCACTCATTTGTTAATGAAGAAGTGGAAAAATTCAATTTTCGGTAGTTTTAGGATTTGTGTTTTTTGAAGTATCGGACCTTCCACTATAGTTTTTTTTTACTTAGGGAAAGTGGTGTGGGTTTTAGGTGGAAACATGATATTAATTAATAAACTGTACTAGATGAAGGAGGAGGTATCAGTCAAAGATAGAATCACTGGGTTCAATAAAACACCTTTAATGAGACGTTTCGGCCGGAATTTTATTTGGTCATCTTCAGTCAATTAGGAGTTATACACAAATGCGGTACACAAATGTGATCGAACCAAGCCTTGTCAAAAATAAAAAATTTTTAGCTTCATGTGAATTTATAACGTGCCTGGAAATTCACATGAAGCTAAAAAAAAATTATTTTTGACAAGGACTTGATTCGATCACATTTGTGTACCGCATTGTTGTGTATAACTTCTAATGACTGAAGATGGCCAAATAAAATTCAGGCCAAAACGTATCATTAAAAGTATTTTCATTGACAGACCCATCTCTGGCTGATACCTCCTCCTTCATCTAGTACAGTTTCATCACAGCCACGAACTCTAACAATCATTAATTAATAAAGTAAAGGGAGTGTAGTTTCACAATGAATGAAATAAAACTCAAAGAGGTTTATAGAGACTCAATATATTTCGGGTTATTAGCCCATCTTCAGGAGTTTACAGATTAAAAACAGAACTCGAAATATATTGAGTCTGTATAAACCTCTTTGGGTTTTATTTCATTCATTGTGAACTACACTCCCTTTACTTTATTAATTACTTCCAATATAGGTTTTAAGATATAGGTATAATAGTAATTTGAAGGCTGTAAATTTTAGTCAATACTGTTTAAATTTTTTGTGTAATTAAAAAAAATATATATATAAATGAGTTGGAATATTGAGATCTAAAAAATAGTCCCCAACTAGGGACGATTTTTTTATACTGATTGGAATTATGCAAAATAAGATAAATTTCATTCAATAATAACGTAAATAAAATACACAAAGCATTCTATAATAGTGAGATCTAAAAAATGGTCCCCAACTAGGGACGAATTTTTTATACTGATTGGAATTATGCAAAATAAGATAAATTTCATTCAATAATAACGTAAATAAAATACACAATGCATTCTATAATATTGAGATCTAAAAAAGGGTCCCCAACTAGGGACGAATTTTTATACTGATTGGAATTATGCAAAATAAGATGAATTTCATTCAATAATAATGTAAATAAATTACACAATGCATTCTATAAGGAAATTCGTCCCTTGTTAGGGACTACTTTTTATTATTATCTGTGTGTTGTTTACCTTGTGATTTAAATTCAATTTCTTTGTGTATTCTATCTTCCATCATGTTTTTAAAAGTTGTCGACCTCTAAAAGATGTTTGATGATTATTAATTTCAATTCTCATTTTTTTCGCTCTTCTCAAGTCAAGGTTATTTCGTAGAGAACATTTCGTCTTTTTTGGATGTTGTTTGAATATTTCTTTTTTCTACTATTGAATCCAAATTATCAAATATAAAAATACTTTGGAATATCTTATGCTCGCATATATATGTGTCTCTGTGTGTGTCTCTTCTGTGTTAGATTATGATGTAATATTGAGGATAAGTCGTTTTTAATTCCACATATAGATGATAAATCTTTTATAAAATATGAAGAAAAACATTATATTGAAGGATTGGGTTTTTACAAAATTTTAATTTTTTATACTAGTATTATGAAAAGATTATGAAAAGATGTAATGTGGAAAACAAATTAATTCTAAAAATATTTTTTTATAAACAAGTTTTTGAATTTAGTACAAATATTATATAATCATGGCATCATGGGAGTGTTTCGATGTCCTGCCTGTCTGGATTATGATACTTATGATACTCCATGATAAGTCAAGAAAGAAACCTCGTAGAAAGTTCCTTGTGGTGCTAAAACATCTTTATTTCTAATACAAACATTTCTATTTCTAATACCAAGAACTAGTTAGTTCGATTTCGTGCTTTCAGTGCTGTGACCAAAGATTCAGTGGATAAAAATATTGTATATATATAATTAGAATTAAAATGTACTGTTGATACCATTAATATTTAAATTATCACGAGCTTACGAACACAAGTCGAGGAAGTTTATTCGATAAGATAACACTTATCAAATTCTACAAAAACAATTTTATATATTATTCCAATTCAAGATCAAACAAACAAAAAATTGACCAGTCAAGTTCGAGCCGGACTCGCATATCAAGATTTTCGTATTTAACATATATATATATGGTATACTAAATTACTAGATGAATGGTCCGTTGCTTCCATACTTCGGATCGCCTAGAGACTGACAGGCAGCTGAAAAATTATTATGTCTTTCAAAATACTTAAGATATCAAATTAGATATTGTTTTTTCCTTGTTAAGAATGGAATGAGTGAATCTGAGTATTTTTTCATAAAATTTATGTCAAGCCGTTTCTAAACTACGCGAGGTACAAATACCACCTAAAATGGTAATTTGGAGATCTCTCATACCGTATTTTAAATCGAAATAAATTTTAAAAAATTGAACTTAATTCTATTAAAAAATAGGGATACCTCACATGCTATGATAAAAAAATATTTTTCATTTATATTTGCGGGAAAATCAATACCTACATATAACTTCTAATTTCATGATTTTATTTTATTTAGTTAATTAACTACAATGCACTGACAGACTGACATCAAGACAGATAAGACATGGTAGTGACACAAATAGGGTCCCGTTTTACTTTTTAATCGACTTTGAAAAAAGGAGGAGGTTAACAATTGAACGGAATGTCTGTTTTTTTCTCTCTCTTTACCATGTGGACCGATTTCGATTATTTTTTTGCATTGGGTTCAGTCTAGTTCCCGATTGTTCCTGTATGAATTTCATTGGTATTGGACCTTTTTTTGTAATGCATGTTCCCGCATAACTTCTTTGCTTATGGACCGATTTCCACGATTCTTTTTCTATTGGAATGGGGTACCTTAGGGGTGGTCTCAAATTAATTTGGTCAAGTTCTGATGATATGATCAATAGCAAAATAACGGAAATCTTCTATTCTTATGTGCAAATAATCGAAATTATAATAAATAAAATCTTTTATAAAAAAAAACAATCTTAAAACGTTCATTTAAAACCCGCTAACGTTTTGAGATAATTTATCTTTTTATGAATTGAATTTTATTATCAATTTCTGATTCTTTAGCCCGAATCTTTCTCTTATGAGATGCATGCAATAAGGTATTATTATAAGTCAATATTCTTAACATCACTAGAAAGAGAAAAATAAAAATAATTTTTAGAAAAAAAAATCGAGACTTCAAAAGAATTAAATGCAACAAATAAAATAATAAGAACTCAAAAATAAAATAAAATGCACTAAAAGGTATAAAATAATTATCTAATTTAGTTACAACTAAATGATGAAATTGTTACATGAAATCACTTTTTGAAGTCGGTGCCAAACAAACTATATAAGCGAGCATACGCGATGTTGTCTTCATTACACGCCAATCGTACTAAGATCCGTCGAGTGCGATTCATAAAATGTTTGGCACCGACTTCAAAAAGTGATTTCATATAACAATTTCATCGTTTAGTTGTAACTAAATATGATTGAAAGTATCGCTCCCAGGATATTTACCCTTTGGTGGTTAATAGTATAAGAACGATAGAGCGCGTTAACCAGTGCTTCGAGAGCAAAAAGGTTGGTGGGGAGGGTAGTTGCAGATGCCGACTATAGGGGTCTGAGTGCTTTAATAAAGTGACTGATTTGACCATGTGAAAAATTGTGGCAATTTTGAACAAAATAAGATAATTAATTTATACCTTTTAGTGCATTTTATTTTTATTTTTGAGTTCTTATTATTTTATTTGTTGCATTTAATTTTTTTGAAGTCGGTTTTTTTTTCTAAAAATTATTTTTTTAAACGGATCCCTAAAAAAAGAACAAAAGCTGGATCTTGTTTTGTGAAGTTGCGCTTCTGGTCTTCTCCGTCCATTTGAACTTGTAATGCGACCTTGACTAGAAGGAAAAATCCCATGCCAATTTATCTCTTGATTATATCTGAGTCTACACTAATTAAATCTTAATAAAATTTAAATTATTAGAGAATGGATGGACAAAGAAAAGAAAATATTTTTGTGTGGAATTAAACTAGTGACAATATTAAAAACTGTTCTCTATTGCCTTTTTGTTTTTTTCAGAAAAAATAAATTTTGTTTATTAACATATTTAATAGAGAATTCTGTTACGTAAACGTGCAATTATAAATGCAATCCAAGTAGGTAATCATTTGGGAAAATACTATTTACTCATAGATTTAGTTTATATCATTGCTTAATTCTAATTTGATACAGAGATTATTGATATTAGTTGAATAAAAAGATTTCACTGTCGATGGTAACAGAATTGTTTTTATTTTAGGTTAAAAATAAAATAAAATGAGAGAGTCTTCTGTTTTTTAAATAAAATAATTTTTAATTATTTCTAGAGACTATAGTTTCGAAGGCATTGCCTTCATCATCAGTCTATCACAAATATTTCAAATTAGTTACAAATTAAGATTTATACATAGGAAATTTTGAAAAATATATAATGTCTTTTTCTTCATGTTTCTCTTGGGAGATTTGAATATAACTATATATAGCAGTTATATTCAAATCTCCCAAGAGGAAACATGAAGAAAAAGACATTATATATTTTTCAAAATTTCCTATGTATAAATCTTAATTTGTAACTAATTTGAAATATTTGTGATAGACTGATGATGAAGGCAATGCCTTCGAAACTATAGTCTCTAGAAATAATTAAAAATTATTTTATTTAAAAAACAGAAGACTCTCTCATTTTATTTTATTTTTAAATTAAAAAAAAAAAAAAAAAGAGATTATTGAGCTTTTAAAAATTTACTATGCTTTAAACCTAATCTTTTTAAAGAGAAATCAAGAGGTTTTCCTCTGCTTGATGCCTTCGGCGGACCTCTTGCTAGCCAGGGGGCAAATTCTGTCTCACTGCCTTTCTTTGATCCCCTCCATCCCACCTACCCTATAAATACCCTCTGAACTCTCTCCTCTTCCCCTAATTTTGATCACACTCCGAACCCCACGAGCTCGGGTGGAGGATTAATTTTTTTGGACCTCCACCCATTTTGGTTGGTTGATTGTTGGTTGGGTTTCTAGTTTCTTGAGGGTCCACAGATAGTGTATACAAAATTTAGTTTAGTTTGTCCAAAGGCCTGAAATTTTTATTTTTTGACCCTTCCCTACATTTTGGGTGTCTAGTTTTTCCATTTCTAGGCGTACAGATTATGTATAGAAAACTTGGTTGAGTTTGGTTCAAAGCTCTAAATCTCAATTTTTTACAATTATTTACAAATTTGATATTAATACTATAAATCTGGAGATTGAAAACACTGTTTAGTTAACCAAATCCTACGTACATACAAATTAATGTGATAATTATTGTGATTTTCTTTAGTAACAATTAAAATTTATTATTTCTTTTAGACAAGTTATAGACTATTATAGATTAGAGAATATTAGAATATAAAAAAATAAATAAGTTAATTCGCCCAAAGTTACTTGCATTTAAAAAGCTAACAAATTCATATTCATTATACACATTATGTGATGGGTTGTCCAGTTAACTAATAAGAAGCCAAACTATGAAATAATATGTTTAACTAGAGTACTACCAATTGTTGATTTTTGTACTTTTATTTATTGAATTGTTGAGCAAATTGATATGGGACCACCCCTAAGGTACTCGCTTTCCAATAAAAAAAGAATCATCGAAATCGGTCCATAAACAAAGAAGTTATACTTAAACATACATAACAAAAAAGGTCTAATGCCAATGAAAAAAAACGGGACCAATCGGGTACGAGACTGAACCCCAATGCAAAAAAATCATCCAAATCGGTCCACATGGTAAAGAGAAATAAATGAACAAACATAAAAAAACAGACATTCCGTTGAATTGATAACCTCCTCCATTTTTTCAAAGTAGGTTAAAAAGGGTACAGAATAGAAGAAGGAAAGTAAAATAAGAAAACTTTTTAAAATTCACTATGTTACCTGGTATTTTTGTCAGCGAACGGTTTGAGCCAGAAATTTGAAACTTGTCACAAAGTTGTATGTTAAATTATGTTATTGATGCAAACTTGTGTCTGGTGGGACTTAAGTAAGTTCTGTGCTCGATAATTGCCAGATAAACTATTTCTTTTTAGGGTTCCACTTAAAAAGGAAAACTGAGTAGTAAGTTAGTGTCGTTACAATGCCTGTCTGTCAGAGCATTGTTGGTCATAAACTAAATAAGATACAAAATTGCAATTTAGAAATGATATGTATAAATTTTCCTTCAAATTAAAATTTTAATCAATTAATTATTTTAGTTAGAGTTAATTTTACTACACTAAATGAAATAATCGCACTTTATGGCCTCTCGACAAGACCCCATGTAATTTTTGGCAAAACCGTCACGTGCTAAAATTAAACCTAAATGAATACTACAATTCGTGACTTTGTTTGAGACCATGGGTTCCCTATTCATTACAGAGGACCAATTGAAGTCGCGTTTGCTGCGAGACCGATTACAATACTTTACCTGCTTCAGCATTGGATAAAGTAAAAAATTATTTTACTTAAAGATATCTTTCCAGGGATATCTCACACCCTATGATAAAAAAATATTTTTTATTTTTACTCCACATAAATTAGACCTTCCAAAAATAATTATTCTACCAAAATTTTAATAAGATTTTTGATTTTGCGAAAAAATAATTTATTAAACTTTAAATTTCAAATTTATATCTTATTTACTTAAGGAGCTAAATTGCTCTGACATGCGGGCAGACGTCCAAACAGATAATGTATCGACCCTAATAGTGTATGCTAAAAAATATTTATAGGTACTAATGTATTTCAAGTATTGAAAACTCGTAACAAATGTCCAGTTTGCCCTTTCGGTCGCTACTGCCCTGACCGCACAAGTAATTAATACATAATCAAACTTTAATAAAATAATATATTAATTATTATATATATTTTTTTTTCAGATTCATGTCAACTCAACGATAAGCTCAGAAAAAAGATGAAAATGGATAATTCAAAGTTCTTTCAATTGGCAATTTTCGCGATTCATTTGATTTTTGTTACAGGACAAAAAAGTAAGTAATTTATCTATTTTACAATGCGTTGATTTTATAAAACTATAGCTGTTAGTTAAATTTTTTTGATTAAGATAATTTTTTAATTAGAGATAAATTAATTTTTTGAGATTGGGTTTCTTAGTTATGTTCAAAAGATAACTAATTTCCATTAAAATTTTTATTTTAAGAAAAATGAATACATATAACTTGTTGTATCTTATCAAGCTTTCGAGAACAAATGCTCGGACAGACGAACGACAGACAATAGCTTTATTCGTTTTGAGTGCTTTGGGCGCCCTTATTGTTAGCCTCAAGTCACTAAACCATATTCGTTTAGGATTACCAGCCGACTTGGTGTGCCCCAGCCCTATTCGTTTTGGGATAGTTGTGGCACTACTGGGCCTTCTTGTGGCGTGCACCAAGTAAACATGCTCATTGAGCATGGTCACTTTGGGGCGCCCTTAGTAAAGCTTCGCACCATTTTGAATTTCAAAACACCGATTTTTTATATACTCTGTTTTAAACTTGAATATATTATTGTTTTTTTAATTTAGAATGATGAATGACCAGGTACTTTATTATTTTATTAAATTATTTATATAAATTATTCTTTTAAGTCGTTTATTTGTTATTATTACATTGATTATAAAACGAAATCAAATTGAATGCTTATTTTTGCCGAAAGAAGCAAAATTTTTATAAATTAAAGAAGACAATATTAGTTTCTTATGCTGGAAAAATAAATTTTTATTAAGTAGGTCATAATGAAAGAAAATAAATAAAATTAAATACATTTTTAACATTTTGAAAATGCCTTTTGAATTCTTCATCCCTGTAATGAGTGACAGTAAACTCACTCTAGTGATTTATAGCATTATTTTCTTTTCTTGCTATAGTTAATAGTATTTTTTCAATAATTTCAGGATCATCATCTGAGCTTGATGAAGATTCACAATCAGAATCACTTTCGAGAAGTAATTTTAGAATGGAAAATTATTTTTCCATAAAAGTATCCATTATTTATTTGTAAATATATTATTTATTTAAAATAATTATTAAATAAATTATATAAATAAATAACTTATTATATATGTATCCCTACCACTCTTAATTATTCCACTATAATAAAAATAATATTTTTTTTTTAATTTCGTTATTCGAAAATAGCCATGTGCTGCTCTAAATGCATTCTTTTTAGAGTGCTCCAACCTGGGGCACACCTGAAGTGCTCCAGCTGAAAAAAGTGACACCAGATGGAGCACTTGACTCAACTTAAGGCACACCCGCCAATTCCAAAACGAATAAAGCTAATGTAGCGACACTAATGGCGTCCCGTTTTATTTTTGAACGGACCCTAAAAAGCCTACCGGGATAGGACTTCATTAAATCAACAAGTCTCCTTATGGCCAGTTGTATGTCGGTTGGTAAACTCTTTTTAAACGTTAACAAAGGGTAAAACCTTAAAATTCACCTTGTGCCGAGTGGGATGGTCAATCAGATGACAGGCACTTTCATCTGATTGGCCATCCCACCAGGCACAATGTGAATTTTTAGAGGCTTATGAAAACTCAGTGACCAATACTGTGGTTAATCACAGAGACTGAGTACATATCAGAGATCCATGATTCAATTCGCTTGGAGATATTATTTATTTTTTCTAAATACCGAACTGCGGTCAAATTTCGTGAACACTCCAACTACTCGTAAGAATCAATAAAATTATTAAAACGAAATTGCATATTCATTTGATTAATATAATAGAACGTTTTATTAGCTAGTAAGGGTTTATTAGCACCATTAGCCTTTTTCGAATTTTACAATCATGTGGTAACATAAACAATATTAAGAAATGAATTTATTTTATTTAGGAACGAATCTAAGATTTAAGTAGAAATATTTTTACATTGCATATCAGAGGGCTTCGTCCACCTCAGGAATCGAACCCAAGCGCTAATTTTCTTACCGGGCAGTTAGCAAATTTGTCTTAAGGGTTTAAACCCTTAAGACAAATCTCTCTCCGATGTGAAACATATATAAGAAATAAAGCTAAAGATTTTGAACTCCTTTCAACTAGAAGGGAAAAAGCAAAAATCAGACTAAACTTCAGTGTCGGGCCCTTTATTTAAATAATTAATGTAAAGATTTAAGCATCTTTTTTGAGTTTCTTTTTTTGAAAAAAGATGGAATTTTTCAAAAGTCAACCCAGGTAATTTAACCACAATAATATTAAGAAATGCATTTATTTTATTTAGGTTTATTTCTTATATATGTTTCACATCGGAGAGAGATTTGTCTTAAGGGTTTGGCTAACTCCCCGGCAAGAAAATTAGCGCTTGGGTTCGATTCCTGAGGGGACGAAGCCCTCTCATGTGCAATGTAAAAATATTTCTACTTAAATCTTAGATTCGTCCCTAAATAAAATAAATTCATTTCTTAATATTATTGTACTTAAATTACCTGGGTTGATATTTGAAAAATTCCATCTTTTTTCAAAAAAGATGCTTAAATCTTTACATTAATTATTCAAACAATATTATAAAAAAATAATATTAATAATAGCTATTCTTACATTGTGCCAGCAGAAAAAATAATTATTTCTTCCAAAATTCTTGAGATAACAAATTCGTTCTTATTTGTTGTTGATAAGGATGGAATAAGCGCTGACGGGTACAAAAACTTAGTAAATTGGATAGTATTTACCTTTATGAGACTTGGCTTGTGATCCCGGCTTCTTTCCTTCTACTCTGTTCATTTCACGATGGAGGGGCCATCCCATACAGGCCTTTAGGGGATGCACCTTCTGGTGTATCTCCTTCTCACATCAATATCATTAAAAAAATAAAAAAAACTGCAACGGATCGTTGCTAAACTTTATCCAAACTCATTTGAAATATTAATATGTTTATTCCTTTATTATTAATCAGATATCACTTGGAATTTGCAGTTCATATTGACTTTAATTCAAAAATAATGATCGATTCTCATTTAATAGTCGAGGAATAACCATTCTACATTCGATTTTTGACATTTCGGTTAGAATTTTTTCATCAACAACCTTTCCACGAGTCATTTTTACTAATAATAAACAAAACAAACTTACTTTTGTTGGAAAAAGGCAAAGCCTAATTGATTATTTCACATATTCCAAGATTTAAAAAAAAAAAAAAAAAAATCGTGAAAAGCAAAGAACTATTTTTTATATAAAAATATGTTTTTAACAATTAAAAAAGTAATTTTAATTTAAATGTTACAATAAAATGTTTTAAATTGTTTAAAATGTTGTTCCAAATGATAATAAAAATAAATATTTAAATTAAATTTACCGTGAATTAGCATAATCTTATTTAAAAAGAAAAAATATTGGTGGGCCAATTGAGATGGGACGGGGCTCGTTTGTATATATATTATTTATTAGTTTCTCTTTATGAATCAACAACTCTGCTACTCTCGGCAAAATAAAAACTTTTCAATTACTTTTTATACTTCACGCTAATAGAGGTATGAAAATGAAATTTTATATTTATATATTTTATATGGAGGTTAAGAGCTAATTAAATTTTGTTTGAAATCAGACCAAAAATAAAGGCAAAGTGGGACTTTAAAAAATGTTAACCCTTTTTTCGGTTTGGATTAAATTTTGCAAAGTTAGACCACTTAAGCCTTAGAGAAATCATCATCATTGAGTATACAGTCCTAAGACTGGTTTGATGCAACAATCCGTCTCCACTGACTCTGTCCCCCGCCAGCTGTTTAACTTCTCTGAATGTCTGGCATCCCATATCCCCAATTATTTGGTTGAAATATTCTAATCTGGGTCTTCCCCTTCCCCTTTTCTTTCCCACCTCCCCTCCAAGATATCCCTAAGCAGTCCCCCATGTCTCAGTGTGTGCCCCATCATCTGACCTCTTTCTCTTCTTCAGACTCTTCCACAAGGTTCTTCTTTCTCCGATTCTTCCAAGAACTTCTTCATTTGTAATTTTATCCATCCATTTGATATTCATCATTCTTCTGTAGCACCACATTTCGAAAGCCTCCAATCTCTTTCTCTCCGCTTTTCCAATTGTCCAGGTTTCACACCCGTACATGGCTATGCTCCATACATATGTCTTCAATAGCAACTTCCTGTTTGCTAAGCTGATTGAGGAGGAGCATAGTAGTTTTTGTTTTGAATTAAACCCCATTTTTGCTTGGGCAATTCTTTGATTTAATTTCGTTTTTGCTCCTCCCATCCCATGTTATTTTACTTCCTAGGTTAGAGAAATATCACTGGAAAAATCAGCTTCCTAAAAATGGGGGAGGTAGGTGTATAGTAAAGTCATCGGATGGCCATGGCCATATGCCATATCTAAAGTGACCACACGTCTCGATTTTCGCGGGACAGTCCCGCTTTTTAGAGGACAGTCCCGCGTCCCGCCGATTTTTAAAAATGTCCCGCTTTTTAGAAAATATCTGTTTTTCTTATTTTAAATGTACTGTATATTTTACCTATTATTTATTAATTATTATAGTGAAATAAAAAATACATAAATAAAAAAACACATAAAATCCATGCAGAGTAAACTAAATTAGGCGATGTAGCGAGTTAGATTTACTCGGTGGTGTTCGATCATTGTCGTTACGTCTTGTCTTAATGCAGATAAGTGGGGACAGCGCAGAAATTTTTCTAATATTTGCTTGGAATATCTTGAAGAATGGACAGTTCAATTCGAGGATATTAAAAATTTTAATTGGGTGACATTAAAAAAGGAGATTTTATGGGAATATGTGGAAAAATCTTTTGAATATATGACTAACCATTTTCCGAAAAATAATATTTTTGAAAATGATCTTTTTGATGATGTGTCATTGGTAAAAAGATACGTTACTGATGAAAAAATTAAATGTTGTTTGTCTGCAAATGTGGAAACAGACAAAAAATGAACAGAGTTATTCCTTCATTTTAAACAGAATAATATTCCTTATCAAAATATTTTGAAAATTGTAGAATAAGTCCTCTCTTTACCAGGAACAAATGCAGCAACAGAACGTGTTTTTCTAGTATCAATAAAATATGGTCAACTGAAAAAACGCAGTTGAACATTATAACTTTAAAATCTATATTAATCGTAAAATATAATTTTACCAATTCATGTTAGAAATTTCACGACATTTTAATAAATGATCCGAATCTATTGCAAAGAATTCACTCGGATCAAAAATATGACCGTGAAAGAAAATCATAATTTTTTATTAAATAAAAAATTTTAATTAATTAAAAATCATTATGTTCAAATTATTGTTTTTTACAAATATTTTTATAGTTACCAATAATTAATAATAAATACATTTTTGTATATTTATAGACAAGTATATGAATGTATACAATAAAATATATTTTTTTGAATTATTGGTCGCTTTCATAACTAAATTATAATTCTCATTTAATCCCATTTGTCCCGCTTTGTCTCAATGAAAATGTGGCCACTTTAGCCATATCACATATTTTTAATGTGGATTTGAAATTCAATGCTTGTTAATTGATACTCCTATACTGTGCCAAGACCAGACCACGATATTTTTATAAAATATGATCAGTCTCTTTGATTTTTAGAGAGATAAATAATCAAAATTCTTGATGTTATGACAAGATCCAGAGAAGTATGTGTATCTTTTCGAGGAAACCTTCTCCTCTTTTCTAATTATAATCATTAAAAAAATAATTGATTCCTTGAAGAGAGCAGACCTTGTCAGCATCTAAGATTAAAATGTTCCTAAATCTACATAAACATTTCTCAGAATGATATTTCATCTTTTTCATTTGATTAATGATAAGTACCTATCTGCTGTAATTATTAACTTCAAATGTAAATTTGAGTCTGAAAAACTTTATGAAACAAGTTTGTCTCCTATTTATTCGCAAGTAACTAAAAGGAATATGAGAGGGGGAAGTAGGAAAAAAGCGGCTAAATGCGAGTGGGACTTCTTCAGTACACCAGGAACAATCATAAAACACATACATACATAGCATACCAATCCTATAAATCAAACATTATTTCTTTCATGTTTCAAACGAAATATATACCTTCTGGTTTAAAAGATACAATTCATAATAAACCCTATCAATATGGCCGTTCAAACATTACCTTTAATGAAATGGAGAAGGAAATAAACTGATGAGGGCATCCATATGACTTTACCATACAACTGCTCCCTCTTTTATATTTAATAAAATAATTTAAAATCATTTACGAATTAACCTCCCCCCTCTCAGTTTTTGGCTATTAAGGAAATAATCATATCTTCATTTAAATATGGAAGTCTACTATTTATGTTTGAAAATGTATTCAATTTAATTATTTTTAACCCCCCCCCCCCCCTTTGAGTCAAAATCACTTTCTCATTTTTTTTTTTTAATTTCTTTAAACAAATGTCTAGGAGGCGACTGTGGGTCAGTGGGTAGAGTGTCGGGTCGCTGACTCAGAGAACGCTGGTTCGAGATTGAGTCTCGGCAGATCAGATATTTGCAGTCGCCTCTTCTTGGAAAGAAATGGCAACCTACCAAGAGTATAATTGCCTAGTAACCTCTCCAAACTAGCCGTTCGGAACCGGCGTTAAAAAGTAGGTCCCGTATAACTGTGTAAAAACAACTAAACACACTCAGCAGAGGTATATGTGGAGAGGAGCCAAAACGTCAGGGAGACCTGATATGGCACTTAAAAGAAGAAGAAACAAATGTCAGAAATCACATCCTCTACAACAGGGATTCCCAAACTGAGGAGCGCCAAAAGCAACATCAAGGGGGCTGGGGGGCGAGAGCATTTTATTTCGGAAAAAAGAAACTGACTAAACACACCTCTGTCGACGATTCTATAAGGTTTCAGGTGATTGTACTCCATTTGTAGATATATAGTATAGTACACAGGGCTGCGCCTCGCCTTCGGCGGCCCTTCTTGCTAGCCAAGGAGCACCCCCCCTGGACCCCAATCCACAACCCCCCCCCCCCCACCCCCCTCCGAACCCCACCCAGCACCTCCCACCCCCCGCACCATGCACCCGTGCCCAACCACCGCCCCCACACCACCACCCCGCACCACCCCACTACGCCTCTGGACCCTCACCCGAACCCCCACTCCACTCTGCACCACCCCACACCCCACCATCCCCCGGACCCCATTCCCGCGCCCTCCACCCCGCCCCACACCCACCCACCCCAGACCCTACCCCGCCCCACTACGCCTCTGGACCCTCACCTAAAGCCCTCCACTCCACCCTGCACCCCCGACCCCACCCCGTGCACTCCACCCCCCGCACCATCACTCCACCCCCGCACCCAGTTTTTTCATTTCTAGCCTTCTAGTGACCCACATGATTATGTATACAAAATTTGGTTAAGTTGGCTCTAAGGGTAAGAATTTTCATTTTTTGATCCCCCTCCCATTTTGGGTGGTGAGTTTTTGCATTTCTAGCCTTCTAGTGACCTACAGATTATGTATACAAAATTTGGTTGAGTTTGGTCAAAGAGCAAGAATTTTCATATTTTGACCCTCCTCCCCTTTTGGGTGGTTTTTTGGGGGATATTTTTTAAACACAAGTTGTCAGAAATCACATCCCCTACAACTTTGCTCATAATAAAATTTACCGTAGAGTTAATAGTTTAGGAGTTATTTGATAATTTTCATTCGTGCGCCCCTCCCCCCGAACCCCTTTCTGGGGTCAAAATATCAAAACGTTATATAGTAAACGTAAGTAAGACATCTGATGTAAATATGAAATTTCATTATAATCCCTTCAGGCGTTTTTACGTGAATCCTGAGCAACTTTTCGAGGAACCCACGGAAACATACAGGCAGACAGACAGACATACAGACAGGCAGGAATTTTGTTGAGAGTGTTTTCGTTCATAACTTCGAAACGTGTGCAACCAAAATTTGGCGTGATTTGGAGCAATGTACAGACAAAACCTTAATTTTATATATATAGATTATGTTATAAACTCGTTAAAAAAACATTTTTTTTTTTTTTTTTTCATTATTATTAAAAGTGGTTTTCAAACAATTATTATCCCCGATTTTTTTACTTTACCATACAGATTATGGTCAAGTATTGTAATCGTGCATGAAAAAAAGTATTTTTTTGCTTCGTTTTTTCGAAATATCCAAAAACGTCTTAAACTATTTTGATTAAAAAAATTTAGCAAAGCCATGGCGTTTTGGTCCACACAAAAGCCCTAATGAGTAAACATCGAAAAAATTATATTTTTCGAGATATTAATTTTTTGTCAAAATGTCTGTTAATTAGTATTTGCGTACGTTACCAAATTTTGTGTACCCTCTAGCTCAAAAACTAGTGTGAATATCAAAACCCAAAATCTAGTCCCTTGGACCAAACTCAAACAAATTTTATATACATAATCTGTGGGCCCCGAAAACTACAAATGCAATAAAACTAACCATTCCATGGGCGGGGGTTGGGTCGTCAGCTGGTATTAAATATAAGAGAGGGGCCAGGTGTATGGTAAAGTCATGTGGATGGCCACATCAGCTTATTTAAATATTTAAATATAATTTTATTTCTTTTATACTTGTTTAAAAAAAGGTTTTTGTAAGTTTACTAACACACAGCATATATGAAGTATATCGTCAATGGTATGGTAGAAGATCAATAGTTATTTTATTCAGAATGCTGTACATTTTGATTCTTGCAATACATCTTTTAATGTGGATGCTTATAAGTTAGTGTATACACTAGCAATGTTATAAGTTTCTTCTATTTCTTCTTTGGTGTTAAATGCCCGCCGTGTAATTCTTACTTCATAACATAATACATATCAAGAAGTCATAAGTTGGTGTCATCTATTCAATCCGATGGAATGGAATATTTTTAATTATATGTCAGAGGGGTTGTTTTTCACCCCTCGGGAATCAAACCCGAGTGCCAGTAACAGCAACCCGGGGCACGATTCCCGAGGGGGTGAAAAACAACCCCTCTGACATATAATTAAAAATATTCCATTCCATCGGATTGAATAGATGACACCAACTTATGATTTCTTGTAAATTTGAATCTATTACCATCGGCAAATTAATATCTTTTATAATACATATCTCTAATTAAAAAAATATATTCTCAAGTAATCATATTTTGCCGAAAAATATAAATAATATAAATAATTGTTGGATACGGTAGGACAAAAAGTTAATCTTGAAAATAGATTATTAATTTTTTTAACCGAAATAAAGACTGGTTTACATTTTGATGGAATCGCTGAATTTTTGGATATAGATTCAAGATGGATTTCTAAAATCTTTCCTAATGTAGGTAATATCGATACTGGCACAAAAAACAAAAACTTTATTGTCTGGCCTAGTGAAGAAGATTTACAAGAAGCTATGCCACCAGCATTTAAAATACATTATCCAAATTGTAAAGTTATTATAGATATAGATTATCCAAGGCTCTATATTTTTCTTTTTGATATTCACACTAGTTTTTGAGCTAGAGAGTACACAAAATTTGGAAACGTACATAAATACTAACTAACAGATATTTTGACAAACAATTAACATCTCAAAAATGTAATTTTTTCGATGTTTACTCATTAGGGCTTTTGTGTAGACCAAAACGCCATGGTATTGCTCAATTTTTTAAATCAAAATAGTTTAAGCCGTTTCTTAGATATTTCGAAAAACCGAAGCAAAAAATGCACGATTACAATACTTGACCATAATCTGTATGGTAAAGTAAAAAAATCGGGGATAATAATTGTTTGAAAACCACTGTTAATAATAATGACACGAGACATTTTTAATAAATGTTTTATTTTAATAATTATCATATAGTTATTTCATGTAGCGCTCAGTGTTAAATAGGTACAATCCCGTGAAAAGTGTTATTTTTCTCCACCATGGGCGCTGGAGTCGTCAAGAGAGTTTAGTCCGTTTCTCTATTTCAGTGTTTTTCAACCTTTTTCATGAGGCGATCCCCTTAGTATGAAAAAAATTTCGCAACCCCCTACCCCTCGCTGTTTGAGAGGCCCGGTTCGTGACTTTGTGTACAATTTTTCATTTTTTTTTATAGTAAATAAACTCATAAAAACAGTAAAAAGTATTGATTTATTATTTATATATGTTATTAAAAAAATAATTATGTATACGGATCCACGATGGGAGAAATTAGTTGACGAAAAACATTAATGTGAATATGACTCATATTTATTTTATTGATTTCTGTTAACCTGCAAATTTATTAACATTTTCTCAAGAAAAATATATTTTTAAACATTGTTTTTTTTCTTTTTTACTGAAGCTACGTGACCCCTTTTTTATAATGATAATGATGAGCGAAGGAGTTACACCAAAAATCTATATCCCCTAAAGGCCTGGATTGGCCCCTCCATCGTGAAAAGAGGAAGAAGAAAGAATTTTATGGCCTGAGGCGGGGTCGAAGGTATCTGTGGATACGGGTCTTAAAGAGCTGAAGGTTATAAGTCGCGGGAAAGATGGTGGCAGAGAGAGAGAGTTCCAGCCTCTGGAGGTCATAGGGATAAAAGAGTTGGCGAAAGCGCTTGTTCGATTTTTATTCAATTTGACTGCGAAGGGGTGCTGAGCGTTCGAAAACCGCGTGTTTCTCGTAAAGAGGGCTTTAGGGGGGATAATTGATTTCATCTCGACTGAACAGACACCATGATAGTATCTGAAGTACAAGGAAAGGGCAGAAACGGTTCTTCGGTGAGCCAGGGAGTCGAGTGAGTTGGTTAGAGCCGGGTCTCCTATTAGTTTAATTGCTCCCTTCTGAATCGCATCCAATGTAGCAAGAGAATGCTTGGAGGCACCGCTCCACAGATGAGAGCCATATTAGAGACAGGGACGAATACAGTGTATGAAGTTGACTGGGAGTATAGAGGCTTCGCGAGTATAGAGGAAGCCTCATGGGGTCGCGACCCACAGGTTGAAAAACACTGCTATATATTAACATAAATGTATTATATAATTTTGAATTCGGCGGCTTATTAATATACTGCATAGAAATCGACTTGAAACACGATTCTGCGGCAAAAGGAGATTTTGAAAATTACTTTTTTTGGATAAAATCTCTATACTAGCTATCCTTTGATCGCTGGAATGGCTTTGAAATTTTATATACCATTCTAGACTACCTACTTGTGCGAGAAAGGGTTTTCTGTTTTGGTGGTGATTAAGAGCAAACAACGGAACAAGCTGGATGTTGAGAGCGACTTAAGCTGCGCATTTTCAAACATAAGATCGAGAATTTCTCATCTCATTGAGAAAATTCAACACCATCCTTTACATTAATAATTAATTGGTTCCTTTTGTGTTTATTTTTCTTGATCTTTTTTATTTTACTTTGTATTTTGTTTACTTGTGAAATAATATAAATAATTACCTACATTATTTTTTTGACCATGGGAGGAGGGGTCCGTGAGCAATTCATGATATCAAAAGAGGGGCGCCATAGGAAAAGTTTGGGAACCTATCCTCTACAACTTTACTTCTAACGGAATTTGCCATAGAGTTAATAGTTTAGCTATATGATAATTTCAATTAGTGCATCCCCCGCCAAGCCCCCTTTGACGTCAAAATAATAAAAGCATTAATTTCATGTTAGAAGACATCTAATCCAAATACGAAATTTCATAAAAAATACCTCTAACCATTTTTATGCCAATTGCGAATGGAATTTTTCATTTTTTATTGGCATTTTTCATTTGAATAACATCGATGAATTTGGTTAATTCATAGTAAAGTGGATATTTATATTAATTAGTGCCTAAATAAAAAGTCTCATTTAGATTTATTCAATGCCACATTCATATAAAACAAGATTAACGATATCAAAATTAATTAATTTATCAGTGAATAATAATATTTTTTCTAATTTGACTGTAAAATATAATTGAAAAATTCATTACTATTTGAATCTCGCGCATTAGAATACCCACTTGAACCGCGCGGTTTTATTACTTTGATCGTGTTTATCTACGATTTACGCTCGGGGAATCCCCATGTTTTTAGCAACTGGATGCCGTCAGTTTGAAGTCGTGACGTTGTGAGAAGGAGTCGTAAAAGAACCAATTTTGTTTATGAAGGAATCTCTTGAATTGCCTCCGAAAGAAATTTTCATTAGAAAAAACTATTTTTATGTCATGGTCGACAATGTGCGCAATTGAATCAACAACTGAATATGTTTATCTCGTGTATATGAAGGAAACGACGACATTATCTCGATATAATAGAAAAAAGTTGAACTGAAATTTATCCCACTATCGAAGTAGTCCTGAGAATTGTTGCGAGTTGCCACCACACCTGGGACAGACGCAACCTCTGCAGAAACCAGTTTTTCGAGATTAAAAATTATTAAAACATAGTTGAAGAATTCGATGACACAAGATCGGCTTTCAACCCTTGCTATTATTTCAAGTGAAAATGACCTAGATCATTCATTAGATTATTATGGTTTAATTAAAGATTTTAGTCTTAGGAAAAGCCAAAACATCATTTTTAAATCCATTTTTAATTCCCTCATTAATATATCAAAGAATAATTACCTAACATGAGAATTGTTTTGATCGCGCTTTTAAACTGATTGAATATATAAAATTCTGATTTCAAATTCATTTGGTGGACCATATCAGTGTTTGATATAAAAAAGAAACGTCATACGAGGCTAAACGCGAAATGACATTGGATTATAGGTAAATGGATCATTTCATTTTTATTCTCTCTTGGTCCAGACTTAAGACTCAGCAAACTCCAATAGCTTCAACCAGCAGTAGTCTCGCGATATAATCAGAAATACCTACTTTCATTTCACATACTTTGCACAAAGGACAGGGGCTTCTCAAAAAATCTGTCGCTCGAAGCTTCACTCCCAATGGTTAAGTCCGACGCTGACTAAGCTATATTTCAAGTTAAACCATTGCCGTGTAGCAGTGAGGGAGGGGCAGCTGATTAGCCACCACAAGGTTTCAATTTCCGAAATCCGATTAGATATTAAATAATTTTTAGTACAATTCACAAATTTTGGGAGTAACGAAATAATTTATTGAGAAATACATAGGTATGTGATTATTGTAATAATAGAAATTCGATTTTTCTAGTGGGGGGGGGGTCAATGAGTTTTGTGGGGGTGCACTGGCCCTCTTGACCACCCCCCTTTAACTAGGCCCATGCGTTAGACGGTCGAACAATAAATGACAACTTTTCAATTTTAATTGTAAAAGTCGAAAAATGAAATTTTGAGTCACTTCATTAAAAGTACTGAACAAACAAAAAATAAATAAACTGCAACGGATCGTTGCTAAACTTTATCCAAATTCATTTAAAATATTAATATGTTTATTCCTTTATTATTATTCAGATATCACTTGCAATTTGCAGTTCATGTTGACTTTAAATAAAAAATAATGATCGATTCTCATTTATACACATATATGTGTGTATGTTTATTTTGCATCAAGCAGAGGACAACCTCTTTGTTTCTCTTTGTGAATCAACAACTCTGCTACTCTCGGCAAAAGCAAAAACTTTTCAAGTAAATAACCATTCTACATTAGATTTTTGACGCTACGATTATTATTGGTAACCATTGCTGAAGACTCAAGCTTGAGTTGTTTACCAAAATAGAATTTACTCTTTTTGATTTTAAGTCGATTCTTCCACGTTTTCAGTAGAGGTTGCCATTAATAGTCAAAACATCAAAACTGGAATGCAATAAGGTTATTCCTCTAGTATTAGATAAGAATCGATCGTTATTTTTGATATTAAGCCGATTCCTCCATGTCCTCAGCAATGGTTACTATTAATAAGCGAAACGTCAAAAACCTAATGTAGAATTGTTATTCCTCAAGTATTAGATCAGAATCGATGACTATTTTTGATTTTAAGTCGATTCCTCCATGTCTACAGCAATGGTTACTAATAATAACCGAAATGTCAAAAATCCAATATAGAATGGTTATTCCTCAAGTACTAGATGAGAATCAATCGCTATTTTTGGTTTTAAGTCGATTCCTCTATGTCTTCAGCAATGGTTACCAATAAAAACCGAAACGTCAAAAATCCAATATAGAATGGTTATTCCTCAAGTACTAGATGAGAATCAATCGCTATTTTTGGTTTTAATTCGATTCCTCTATAAAGGTAACGGATAAGAAAAGAACGCAGTTGCTATGGTTACTTATAAACTTTCCTCCCAAATTTGTAGCATTTCACAGAGAAAAGCCTATCCACTCTTACTTAGTTAGGTTAAATGAGTCCTATATTAAACAGATCAAATGAATAAATTTTAAAGAATTTAAAAATCTTACTTTAGAGTAAAGTACTTTAAAATATAATTTTACTAAAAACTTTATTTAACCTTTTTTGTCGGCCCCAAGGTACTTAATTAGGATATTAAATTTCATCAAAATTGGTTAAGTCATTTTAAAGATATTTAGAAAAAACTAAAAAAGTACTGAAATAAATAATGTTGTATAATACTAATGTTTGTGGGCCGATATGTACCAAAAACTAATCAGCGCTTCATTTTGTTAAACTAATGGTAGGTTTTCAATTTCATTTCAATCGGTGCAAAGGTGTGGAAAAAATCGTGGACGAAAAAAACGATAACATCCATCCATCCATCCATCCATCCGCACGCACTTCCAAAAAAATGGCACTTTTTGGCCTCTCGACGAGATTCCAGGTAATTTTTGGCAAAACCGTCACGTGCTAAAATTCAATCTCATTGAATACTTCAATTTGTGACCTTAATTGAGTCCATGGGTTCCGTAGTCTTTACCTGAGGACCCTTTGAAGCTCGCGCTTGCCGCGCGACCGATTGCAATACTTTCTCCCATGCTTCGCATTGGATAAAGTAAAAACAAAAGTTAGGAAATGTTATGAATCATTTCTGCAAAAATGCCATTTTACCTTATATGATTTTTTTATATTTTGAGAGAACTACGAGACTTACAGATTCCACACTGCACTTAATTTAAAAGCTAATTAAATTTACTACAAATTATATTCTATAAGTTTTACTTATAGGATCAATGGTTTTGATGCAATTTCTGTCCAAATAGGGTCTAAAATTAAAATTTTCAATTTTTCGAAAATTTGGCCTATTTTAAAAGTGCCATAATTCGGTAACCAATTAACCTAGAGAGCTCCGGTTGAGCTTAATTTCTCAGAGATTTATTTCTCTTAAAAAACGTATAGGATAACTTTTGACGAAAAATGCATGAATTAGGAGATATAGAGCAGAATCTGAAAAAAGTCCGAAAATTTCGCGGTTTTTCGTCTGTAAAATTTTTTTTGAGAATTGCAAACTTGGGCATACATACCCCTAATGAGTCCAAACAACATACTAAAAAATCAGAGATACATCATGTTTTGCGAATTTATTGTGTTATTTTGACTGGGCTATAAAAGAATCGTAGGTTTTCAATTTCATTTAAATCGGTGCAAGGGTGTGGAAAACATCGTGGGCCAAAAATCGATAACATACATACATTCATACATACATACATCCATACATCCATCCATACATACATCCGCACGCACTAAATGAAAAAATCGCACTTTTTGGCCTCTCGACGAGACTCATGTAATTTTTGGCAAAACCGTCACGTGCTAAAATTGAACCTAATTGAATACCACAATTTGTGACCTTAATTGAATCCATGGGTTCGGTAGTCTTTACTTGAGGACCTCTTTGAAGCCACGCTTCCCGCGAGACCGATTACAATACTTTCCACCATGCTTTCGCATTGGATAAAGTAAAAACATTTGTATTTTGACATAATCCGGGAGACAATTTTTCATCGTAAATATAATTGCGAAGATTATCATATCTAATTGCAAAATTATTTTCTCTTTTTTGCAGATTGTACGTATTTTAACGAAATATCAGATAGAACTTCGGTATATTATTGCGCTCAAGAAGGTATAAGGATCTCGACAGAAATTGATCAGGAACGTATTATAAAATTTTATTGCGACGGAACAACACCACAACAATTGACTGATGTCGCCAAAAACTATTCTTTGTTGACAAAAAAGGAGTTCATCGTAGAAGTTGCCTGGTTTGTCAGATGTCCCTTACCTGACCAATCACTTGTTTGGATTGCCACCGGCTCCAACCAGACCCAAAGTCTCTATAAAATCCGGATTGACGATTCAAATTTAACTGACACTTTCAAGCCAATACATTTTCAAGGTAAGTTAATACCTTAGCTATTTACTAGAAACTACGGGAGTATTTAATACGCACAAAAACTTTCTTACTTATTCGTCTATACTCTATAGCAGGGCTTCTTAAACTTTTTTAATTTTGACTGAAAAGTCATTGTTGCCCTATGTTTCGCTAGACCAAAATTCAGTTTCGCGACACCAAATGGGGTCCGATTAGCTTTTGGGTTTCCTAGTTTCACTACTTATTGGATAAACAATTGTGAAATTATATTATATATATTAGCGGTGCCCATCCCCCTGCTTCATGACAACCCTCCCCCAGTTTCATGAAAACTCCTCCCCATTTTATTCACTTCTAAAGAATTAGAAGAGCTTTTTGTTAAAGTTTTTTTATGAAAATGATGAGAGACGGAGTTACACCAAAAAGGTGCAACCCCTAAAGGCCTGGGTTGGCCCCTCCATTGCTAAAAGAATAAGAAAGAAATTTATGGGCTGGGCGGGGGTCGAAGGTATCTGTGGATACGGGTCTTAAAGTTATAAGAGTTGACCCTCTTATATAAGAATAATGCTAAAATTCAACAATTTCAACCCCCTCCCCTAAATTTCAAATACCCACTCTGCGTATATATACTAATATATCCCGAAAAAACCTCTAATGACATATATATATATATTTGCATCAAACATATTTATTTACCTCATTGATTTCACTTTATGAATCAACAACTCAGCTACTCTCAGCAAAATAAAATCTTTTCAATAGAGTCTACTTCTTTTTTTATTTATTTAGTAAATTTAAGAAAAAAACATTCATGTAAAAAGATTTTAATGCATGGCATCATTTTGTTCTTACAAAAAGAAGTTTCGGCTGAAACCATCTAGAATGATCTCATTCAAATATGGATTCTAGGTGGTTTCAGCGTAACCTTATTTTTTGATAAAAACAACTCAACTACCAAAGCATCAAATCAGCAATCATTTTAATTTGTTTTTTAAATGTCTATTTTTCTATCTGTTTTAGGATTCACTGGATTCAAGCTGAATTTTGCCCGAAATAATATAACACTCTTACCTGACGATCTTTTTGATTATGCCCCCAATATTCAAACAGTCTTATTAATGGAAAATCGAATTGATCTCTCTACGAAAGCATTCAGAAAATTAACAAAAATGATTGGACTCGATCTTAGCTCGAATGATATCAAAGAGCTTAACGAATATGTTTTTGAAAATCTGCGTTCATTAAAGAATTTGATTCTCTGGAAAAACACAATAACGACTATACATCCGAAAGCATTCAAAGATTTAATCAAACTAGAGAAGATAGAAATGAGCGTCAATAATTTAGAAAAACTTCCAGAAGATATTTTTTCATCGACGACTTCGTTAAAAATTGTATATTTAAAGAAAAATAAATTAAAATATTTACCAAGAAATTTATTTAATAAAACAAAAGATCTTGAATTAGTTATGCTGAACAATAATCAATTATCGAATTTACCAAGCGAGTTTTTCGGCAATTTGGAGCGTTTGAAAGATGTGACCTTAAATAATAACAACCTGTCATCTCTGCCTGAAGATTTGTTTTTGAATTCGAATTCTATTGAAAAGATTGAACTACAAATGAACAAGTTGTCTATTTTAAGTAATAGAACATTTTCTTCTTTGAAAAAATTAAAAAGTTTAAATCTGAGCCATAATCAAATTCAAGATTTGCCACTCAGGTTATTCGATTCGCTAACTGCATTAACTAATTTAGACCTGAGTTATAACAAAATAATGAAATTGGATGAGTAAGTTTCTTTTGAATTTCATTGAGTTCTAAAATTTAATTTTCAAAGAGAAAATTTGACTGAGACCACATAGATTGCACATTTTCAATCAATCATCAGAATGCACGAGGATTCAACACCTAGTTGTGGCGTCGTTTTAAGTACTGGGGTGTGTGTGTGGGGGAGGGGGGTTCTATTAATTAAATGAGGGTTTTTACAGCTTTTCAAATTTAGAATCAATCAGGCTGGATATTGATAACTTGTAAAGCTCTTACGCCCGATTTCACTAATCAAACAACTTAAACTAAGGTAGCACTTAAATTAATCCCAAATCAACTTTTAAGGATTGTATTTCCCCAGTGATGATTATAGAAAAATCATTGCTTGGCCTTAAATTTGAAATACAATTTATCTTAAAAGTTGGTTTCAAGTGCTACCTTAGTTCAAGTTTGGTTGGTGTAATCGACCGTGAGTCCGATAAAAGACTACCCCCAGCTACTAAAAACGACTCAAGAATTAGGTGCTGAAACGTCGTATATTCTGATGAGATTTTTTTAATATCATCAAATATTTAGATCAAGATCTAAAAATAAACTTCAATAATGTTTTAAGATCTAACTTTAATAATACTATTAATTACTTTATTTTTAATAAGTGAAAATCATGTGGTGTACTAAACACGCCACGATATTTTATTTTAATTTGTTTTTGTAATATATTTAAAGACATTATTTTTTATTTTTCAGTAAAATTTTTGAAAGCGTCTATAATTTAAAGATCTTAAATTTGAACCATAATGCATTAATTACCATCGGGAAAGAATTCTTTCCGTTTAGTAAATTGGAGGAACTCTATATGGCATATAACAATATTACTTTCATAAACTCAACCTTTCAAATTCGATCGCAATTACAGATGAATTTAAATTTGCGAATTCTGGATTTGTCCCATAACCACATCTCTTGGATTTACGAAGATTGGAGATTTTTGGTATGGCTTCAAGAGCTTAATTTAAGCTATAACGACATTGAATATATTGAAGTAAGTGTATTTTATTTAAATAGTTGAAAATTACCATACGTAACGTTTCATAGCTGATTTAAGTAGAGGGAATGTGTAGGTACCTCTACCAAAATCGGGAGAATTCGGACTTTGATTTTAGGTTTTACCCTAGTTTTATCAAATTAAATAAAAGAATAACTTTGATCATTTGATTGAATGTAAAAAGGTTAAATACACATTTTTTATATTAAAGGTTTTGTTTTATTAATTGAAAAACGTTTCATCTCATGTTTTCAGCTAAATGAGAAATTGATTCATACAGCTAATAAACTAAAACTAAATTTTTTTCGAATGAATAGTTTTTTGCTATAAATCTAGTTCTCATTGAGCTAACAACCCGTGATGATTTTAAATGAAAGTTGAAGATTTGGCTCAATTAATAAAACATAATATTTTGATTCCAAGTAACGCTATTCCAATTCAATCACGCCTCAAAAATTACTAGAAATCGCCTTTTTCGGTCATGTGAACAAATTTATCTCAAAAACTAGACCTGATAGAGGATAAATGGTGACATTTTTTTAAATCTCTAAGTCAAATACCGTATACCAGAAATTGGTCTAGCATTTGAGACACCAAAATGTGTGTTGGTTAGTGTTAGGTATATATAAAAAACGAAGGGCTTGTAAATAATAGTTTAGTTACAACTCAACGACTAAATATTAACATGAAATCACTTTTTGAAGTCGGTGCCAAAAATATACATTTTATTATTCGAACTCGAAGGATCTTACTTAGTACGTTTGGCGGGTAAGCTAGTTTGTTTAGCACCGACTTCAAAAAGTGATTTCATGTTAATATTTCGTTGTTTAGTTGTAACTAAATTACATAATTATTTTATACCTTTTAGAGTATTTTATTCTTATTTCGTTGCATTTAATTTTTTTTTAAGTCAGTTTTATTTTTTTATAAAAATTATTTTTTAATTAATAAAGTAAAGGGTTGATACATAGTTTCACAGTGAATGAAGTAAAACTCATAGAGAAGTTTTATACAAACTCAATATATTTCGTACTCGTTAAAACCTGTAAACTCCCGATGATGGACTAATAATCCGAAATATATTGAGTATTTATATACCTCTATGTAGTCAATTGTAATAGTCACTGATGATAATGGCATGTTTCACCTAAAACCTACACCACTTTCTCTAAAGTAAAATTTTTTTTTATTTTTCTCTTTTTGAGTTTTATTTTTATTAATAGTGACTTAATATAATACCTTGCATGCATCTCGTAAGAGGAAAGCGTCGAGGCGAATGAATCAGAAAATGATGATAAAATTCAATTCATATAGAAATTATCCTGAAACGTTTGCGGGTTTTAAATGAATGTTTTAAGATTTTATTTATTATAATTTCGATTATTTGCTCATAAGAATTGGAGATTTCGTCATTGATTACATCATCAGAACTTGACCAAATTAATATGGGACCACCTAAAGGTACCCCTTTCCAATAAAATAAGAATTATCGAAATCGGTCCACGTGGCAAAAAGTTCTCGCTGAACATACATAAAATAAGTAAATAATTAATTAGGTATCTTGACTATCTTGGAGCTATACTGATCCAAACGCAGAAAGAATCATTAAAATCGGTTTATAAACAAAGAAGTTATGGGTGAACAAACATAACAAAAAGTTCCAATACTAATGAAAAAAAAACGGGACCAATCGGGTACGAAACTGAACCCAATGCAAAAAAAAATCATCAAAATCGGTTCACAATGGGCGAAGAAATCAGGTAACACAAAAAATTCAGTTGAATTGAGAACCTCCTCCTTTTTTGAAGTCGGTTAAAAATGGTATTTGTTGGAGCGGGCTAATGAAAAGAAACTTTATTATCCAATTAAAAGACTTTAATTGGAATAGTATTTTAACCTTTTTTTAAGAACCTACGTTTCAGAGGATCTTGTCTTCTTCTAAAGGATGAAAACAAACAAAAAATGACTGATTTCTTCTCGTCTTGATCAGTGTTTTTTTTGGTAGATCCTGGTAATTGAATTCTGTTGAGGTAAAGGCAAGATCCATCAACACAAGATAAACTGATAGAGGAGACAAGAAAATAACGCCGTACACGCGTCCTTCAATGAGTCTTTTAAGCCATGAAAAGGAAGGGAAACTTCATGAAACCTTGGTTTTTAAAATGACATTTCAAATTTTTTTTTTTATTACGAAATTAATTTTCTTTTTATTACTCTGAAACCTTCAATAAATTTAAAAATTAAAGAATGCTGGGGAACCCTACTCAATCCAGAAATACCTTATATAAGATGATGCATTGCTTAAAACAAAGTTTAATAAGGTTTATTCATGTGTTGTCAATTTTTCAGCCTGAAGATCTTTACTTCCTTAATGATGAAAACAAAATGGATTTGTCTCATAACAAAATTTCCTTCATTAACATGAAAGAGTCAGAGATATTTAGTAAATACTTTGATCAAAATATTAATAAAGTATATTCTAAACGCCTAGTGATTCTTGGATATAATCCGCTTGATTGCAACTGCAGCATTTACTATCTCCTCAGAGATATTGAGGTAAAATATTTTTGATATAATTATGTTCTTCTTTCAGTTTTATTATTAAGTACCTGGAGCCACTGAGCGATGCACGGTAAACCCTGACCCCCCCCCCAAACCACACACCTTGTCCCCACCACTGCACCCCCACTCCGCCTTACCCCACCCCAACTGCGCCTCCCACCCCAGGATCCCCCACAACTGCACCCCACCTTCTGCACCTCCCACATCCACCCCACCCCGCACCCAGTTTTTGCATTTCTATCTTTCTAATGGTCCACATATTATGTGTATATTTGTTTACTCGTACACCAATTTGCCCACATTCGTTCATATTGATAAACATTATAAAAAAATAAATAGGAAAATAATAATAAAAAATAATCGTATAGGATCTGAAATAAAAACATAAAATTAAAAAATATGTGCGTCTCGGGACGCGCGACAGAAGTGATAACTTTCACCAAGCAAGTATTTTTTAGGAAGACAATTTCAAGGATAATTGCCCGGAGAAAAGAGAATTGAATATTTAATTTTAATTAAAAGAGTGGGGGGGGGGGGCAAAGGAATAATTATTAATATATTTAATGTTTCTGGATTTAAAATTAATTGTTGTCTTTCTTTCAGCTTAATTCAATTATACATATTTCAAATTTGCCGCGCCGCAATATATTCAATGAATTCTATTTATTAAATACATAGCTATATATAATATATTCAATTATTTCCACACTTATAATAAAGTCTAATTCAAAAATATTCATTTTAGTAAAAGTAAAAAGCAAAGATTTTTAAAATAGTTCTATGGTCCAGTGGTAAAGTGTGTGCCTCTGATGCAAGAGGTCTCAGGTTCTAATCTGACATCCGGCGAGTCATTTTTTTTATTGAGATTTTCATCTATCAATAATTACTTTAATTAAGAAAAAATCAATTAAGATGAATTTTGATGAGGTCCAGACATAGCCAGATCGTTTTTTCATCCTCAAAACTTGTTAATAGATTTTGTTTCATCAAAATCGGTAGGGCCGTTTTCAAAATAGAACCAAGATACAAATATATAAATAAATAAATATATATATATAATAAATAAATATATATATATGTATATAAATAAATAAATATATAATTTTTGCTCGTTTAATAAAAGTAGATTTACTCGAATTATATCATTTGTTTTTAATATGTTTTTTATAAATGACAAGATTTCTGATTTGATGCTTGAATCGTTTATCAAATAAGCTGACGTGTTCTGATGTG
The DNA here is from genome assembly GCA_024734495.1 of Forficula auricularia. Taxonomy (NCBI): domain Eukaryota; kingdom Metazoa; phylum Arthropoda; class Insecta; order Dermaptera; family Forficulidae; genus Forficula; species Forficula auricularia. Next base: position 4,634,280 of record JALMQS010000150.1, read on the forward strand.
GCCATCCACTTGACTATACCATACAACCTGGCCCCTCACTCATATTTAATATTTAATAAAATTATTTATAATCATATAAGGGGGTTAGTTTTGGCATTTTTAGACTCCTGGGGGCCCATTGATTATGTATACAAAATTTGGTTGAGTTTGGTATAAGAGCCTAGATTTTCTTTTTTTGACCATACACCCCCCCCCCCATTTTGGACGGTTAGTTTTTCCATTTTTAGACTTCTGAGGGTCCACTGATTATGTATACAAAATTTGGTTGAGTTCGGGAAATGGTCAAGATTTTCATTTTTTGACCCTACACCCCCCCCCCACCCCATTTTGGGCGGTAAGTTTTTGCATTTTTAGACTTCTGGGGTTCCATTGATTATGTATACAAAATTTGGTTGAGTTTGCTCAAATGGCCTAGATTTTTAATTATTAACCCCCCTCTACCCCACCTTAATTTTGGGTCGATATGCACCAAAATCTAATCAGCTCTTAATCTTAATGGACCAAAACTATGTGTGAAATTTGGTTTCGATATTCACACTATTTTTTGAGCTAGCTCGTCGACAAAAATTTAATTAAAATTTAATTAAAGGGGGTCCAGGGGTTGGTTTAAAAATTAAAAATCTAGGCCATTTGAGAAAACTCAATCAAATGTTATATACATAATCAGTGAGTGGGGCCCCAAAGGTCTAAAAATTCAAATACTAACCTCCCAAAATGGGGGAGGGGGGCTTCAAAAAACGAAAATCTAGGCCCTTGTACCAAACTCAACCAAATTTTGCTATACATAATCAGTGGGACCCCAGAAGTCTAAAAATGCAAAAACTAACCACCCAAAATGGAGGGGGTGTAGGGTCAAAAACATGAAAATCTAGGCCCTTGTACCAAACTCAACCAAATTTTGTACTCATAATCAGTGGGACCCCAGAAGTCTAAAAATGCAAAAACTAACCTCCCCTCCCCTACATGCTTATAAAATAATTTCATTAAATATTAGATATAAGTGATGGGCCAGGTTGTATGGTAAAGTCAATTGGATGGCCACATCAGAACACGTCAGCTTATTTTGATAAAATACAAGATGTTCTTAGATTGTTGGAATGAATCATTTCTAAATATTATTATCATTATAATTCTGCTGAGAATGAAATACCAATATATTATTGTTACTGCCACTGAAAGACTCAATGTTGTCTAATTTCTAGGCGCGAAAATAAAGATTTCCCTGATATTCACTTCGATTCGAATACCCTGAAAATGTGTGACAGCCTATCCATGTTGGGCGTCTCCGTCACATCTGACCTGTCTTGGAATGAACACATCTCCTCTGTGGCGAAATCTGCAGCAAGGAAGATTGGCTTCTTATTCAGGTCCAAGCGATTTTACAAACCCCCACAACTTCTCACCATCTACAAGGCCCAAATCCGCCCCTGTCTCGAATACGGCTCTCATCTATGGAGAGGAGCCTCAAAATATTCTCTTGCTACCCTGGATGCAATTCAGAAACGAGCCGTCAGACTAATTGACGATTCTACCCTCACAGACTCCCTCGACTCGCTGGCTCATCGAAGAAATGTCTCTGCCCTTTCCCTTTTCTATAGATACTATTACGGCAGGTGCTCTGATGAGATAAAATCAATAATTCCCCCCAAAGCATGCTTTGCACGTAGCACGCGTTTTGCCGACTCCCAACACTCTCTCGCGGTCAAATTAGAAAAGTGCCGGACCACTTCATTCGCGAATGCATATATCCCCATGACTTCAAGGAACTAGAACTTTCTCTCAGCCTCCATCTTTCCCAGCACCTATAATCTTCAAACCTTCAAAACCGGGGTGCATAGACACCTACGTCTACACCCTCTCACTTAATCAACTTTCCCTTCTCTTCGGTAATGCAAGGGTCTTTCGAGATCCATAGGAGCTGCATCTTTACTTGTGCACCCCTTCTTGCATTCGATTGCATTAAAAAAAAAAAAATGAACAGGTGTTTTTTCAATTTCATTTTATTGATTAATTTATTTTTTATGTTAAAACGAACTAATAATCCATGAATATTGTTATTATGTATTAAAATTGAAAAATTAAATACTAGATAAATAATTAAATTAAAAAATACATTTTAAAGAGTTTAATATTAGTAAGACAGCTCTAGCTCTAGCTCTAGTTGGGTAATTGTGTTCACTCCTACGACCATCTGCAAAATTTGCAGCTACTCTACAGTGTCGAAAAAAAATTTAACTTTTCCCTCCGATTTCGTCTATGAAACCTTTGATAAATTATAATTAATAATATATGTAATTAGGAATGTTAAGAATGCAAGTATGCATATTTATTTTGTATTTATTTGTTTTATTAGGGAAGTAATTTTACACAAGTGGTCAATATCGATGTAGGAAATTTACAATGCGCTGATCCAAATTTGAATGGCACTTATGTAGCTGAAATCAAATCCAAAGATATCGCTTGCGAATTTGATAACTGTCCACTTCCTTGTAGCTGCAGGATCAGAACTGATGACCAGGTAAATAATCAAATAATATTATCATTTTGGAAAAAAAACTATAATAATCTAACACTTTATATCTAGATTGCATTTTTAGCCAAATTTCCTCAGAATTAATACTCCCTTCATGTATAATGTTTTAGAAATCACTAATTATGATTTTATTTTTTCAGACTCTGATTGTATACTGTGCCAATGAACATTTAATGACACCTCCTTTACTTATCTCTACATTATCAGATATGATGGATAAATATAAGACATTTAAAGTCGAATTAGATCTATCTCATAATTCACTCACAGCATTTCCTAAGCCAGATATAATGTTTGGAACTAAAAAGATAAACCTTACAAGACTGGAATTAAGTCACAATAATATCAAAACTATTAACGCAGAAGATATACTTCCATCTTTACAGGTAATTATCCAAATGATATTTCTCTTGTTATATATTTTCAAAAAGCTTACCCGGCTTATAGTATAATCTGAAGATTTTCCTACCACCTAGTGTGGTAAGTAACAGTATAGAATGTCATAAGAAGATAACAGCATCTCTGTTTTATCAATCTTTCAAATAATTTTAATTTTGTATTTTTATTTAACTTTAATGACTGAATGTCTATTTGTCTGTTTTCTTAGTAGAATAGTTTAAATGAATTTTGACTTAATTCTAGCGAGTGATGTTTTCTTAGTAGTGTTGAGATACTTCCTCAATCAGGATAATCCTCTATATTTCCCATATATGTCCCTAAAATATAATATGTATGTATAGACCGATCAGGTCTAGCACAAAAATCTTTTTGCTAAACCTGCCTTTGGGTTCCTCTCGAGTCTTTACAAGTGATTTGAAAGCTTTCTCTCAAACTGTAGTATAAAAGTTGTGGTTTTATGGATTAACATTCTCTTCTTTCTATACTAATGTTGGAGTTCCTCAGCCTTCTGTCATTTCTCCCACGCTCTTTCTTAACTATACCTATTAATGACCTTTTGAATTTGTCCTCCGATCCACTCCATTGCTACGCAGATGATAGTACCTTCCATAATGAATTAATGATCAAAGATTACTAAAGAATAACAAAAACAATGCATTAATTTCAATTTTAAGCAGACTTAAATATTGGAATTCCCATAATTTGAACTTAAATGCAGGAAAGACACCATGTTGCTTAATATCTAGGCGTCGGACCTAACTGACATTACCTTTGAATCGAACTCATTGGAATTTTGTGACAAAATATATATATGATATAGTTTGCTGTCACTCTGAGGTCTTACACATTGTTTCTGCAGATAGGGCATGCCCTCCCTACAAAAATCATTGCCTGCCATAGAAAAATCGAAATTCCATTATTACGAGACATAACTTATATATTTCTCATTAAATTATTTCAATACTTGCAAAATTTGTAAATTCTACTAAAAAGTTAGTTGATCTCTAATAGGATTACCGAAATTGAAACCTTGTGGTGGCTAATCAGCTAGCCAGCTGAACTAACCCAATGCTCCTTTTTTGCAATACAATAGTGTACAGAATTTGCATCTTGAACCAATATATATATAGAATCGGTTTCTCGAAAACGGCTCTAAGGATTTGGATGAAATTCACGGGTTAGGTGCTTTGTGTGTTGACAATTAGATCTATCACGGTCTCATCTTCGGCTAAGTTGTTTTTGATGGGTTTTTGTTAATTGAAATAATTATTCACAGGTGGTTGTCTCGATAAAAATGTATAATTACATTTTTATTCAATTTCCTTTGAATAAATAATTGTTTTTTTTAATTTTAAATCCCACAAAACGATCATTACAAATATTATTATATATTAAAAGTTAGGAAATTTAATTGATTATAAATCGATTTTTAAATCCCACAGACTCGATAAATTGTTATTTAATTAAAAAAATAATTATACGGCATTTATTTATATACCTACATACACAACATATCTGTGGGCCACTAGACCGCTAGAAATGAAAAAAACTGTGTGCAGGGGCAGGGTGTAGGAGTGACGGTGGAGGTGGGTCTGGGTGCAGTGGTGTGGGAAGGGGGACGTGAGGGTGGATATGGGGGGTGCAGTGGCGGGGGTTCCGGGGTGGGGCAATGTTGGGGGTGCGGGCGAAGAATTAAAAATAATATTAATAAATAATAGCTTTTAACTGAAGCAAAAAGTTAATGAGCATCGCTCGGTGGCCAGAGTACTATATATTATATCATGATACACATGAATATATGGCTGATTCTCAAAAAAAAAATCGAAATTGATGTCCTTGTTGATTCCTGTGAAAGTTTTCGTAACAAAGAATTTTTTTATGAAACTACTTCCCTAAGCGCGCCAAATTATAAAACATATTTATATTTTTTATATTAAATAAAAAATATATGTTCAAGTAAATTGCCTAAAAATCATTCCATCACTGTGTCCCAACCGCCAAATTCACATAGATTCAAATACCTAATACGAAAAGTTTATTATAACTTTCTACTATTTTATTATCTATTCATATATAATGGTACTGGCTGTACATACATGTGTATTTAGTTTAAAAACGACAAACTGAAAAATCCCAAAATCCATTTTTAAATTCGTCCTTAAAAAACGAATCATTCCCACACCCTTGTGTAAAAGTAGGATTAAAACATAATTTCAAATTATATAGTGAACGCCTCCTTATTGTTTTTAGAAGTTAGCAATATTTATATTCTAAAAATATGCCAGACTGGACTATTAGTTATGAGATTTAGTGTTAAAACTATTATAAATAAAAAATTTTCCAAGCTTACATTTTGGTCGTCATTCCCTCACCCAGTGTTTTAAAAAGTTCAGCGCTTATTTATGTATCATATGTATATATAATTAAGGTTTTGTCAGTACACTGCTCCAAATCACTCAAAATTTTGCTTGCACACGTTTCAAGCAAAGTTATGAACGAAAACACACTCAACAAAATTCCTGTCTGTATGTATGTCTGTTTCCGTGGTTTCCGCTAAAAGTTGCTCACGATTCACGTAAAAACGGCTGAAGGGATTATTATGAAATTTCATATTTACATCAGATGTCTTCTAACTTACGTTTTTAGCTATATAACGTTTTGATATTTTGACCCCAAAGGGGGTTTGGTGGGGGCGCACAAATGAAAATGATCAAATAACTCCTAAACTATTAACCCTACGGCAACTTTTAATATAAGCAAAGTTGTAAGGTATGTTATTTCTGACTTTTGTTTAAAAAATTCCCCAAAAAACCACCCAAAAAAGGGGAGATGGTGAAAAAATGTAAATTCTTGCCCTTGGAGCAAACTCAACCAATTGTATATAATATTTTATTTAATTAATGGATTGTGCTTAGAAATAATAAACCACACGAGCGTTAATGTCAATACTGGCCTCAGATAATATTGGAGTCCACGTCTGCGTCCCAAATCTTCGAATATTATTCTCAACACCCTTTGTGCATAAATTACTTATTAATAAAACTTGAGCAAGATGCGAGGTAGGTTTCACAAAAAAAGATATAAAACAAAATTGAGTTTTGAATTCGATATATTTCGGGGTGAGCCCATCATCAGGAGTCAAAGTAAACTGATTATACTAATGGAAAAATAATTTTACAAATAACTATTTTTTTAATATTTTTTGAAATGTATGTGGTGAGGGAAAGTAGGGGTAAGAGGAGAAGTTGTTCTAAGAATTAATATTTTCGACAAATGCAAAAATTGAGTTTTGAACCAGCTGAAGGGAAGCTATACCTATTATAATAATAAAGAATGGGAAAGTACGTGTTAGGGTACAACTGAAAAAGTACCTGAGAGGTTACAATTACCCAAATATATATATTCAATGCGAACAATAGAAGGAATGTTTAGTTAATTTATTATAATATATAATCAATAATTGTATTTTTATGCACTTCTAATTGGTTATTTAAAATATTTGAATTATTTGATAGGGCTATTTTAATTTCCATAGATTCTAAGAGATCCAATTTAAGGCCTTTTCTTTTGAAATGAATGGGGATAGTGTTATTATTAGAGGTGGAATGATTGAATTCATGTAAATGAATTGCGAAGGCTGAGGTCGAATCTAAATTAATGTTATCGGATCTATTGAGACGATTAAGAGCTCTTACATTCTCAGAGTAACGCATTTTGAATGAACGGCCTGTCTGTCCTATATAAAAAGCATCACAATCGTGACAAGTTAATTTATACACTCCTGATTTGTCTAATTTATCAATTTTGTCTATTTTATTTTTAATTAATTGCGAGCCTAAATTGTTGTTGTCGTATAAAGTAGGAGTGATTCCATATGATCTAAAAGTATAAGCTAATGGAGATGTCAGATGATTAGAAAAGAAGGGTATTCTTCTATATATTTGTTCAGTTCCAGATTGTAATGAGTTTAACCGTGAAATAGTGAATTTACGTTTGATTTTATTATACATTTTGTTGATAGTCGAAATGTTATAACCATTATTCTGGGCTATATTCTGAATGATGTTAAGCTCTTTATTGAAATTTATAGTATTCATGGGTATACTGAGGAGTCTATGAATAATTGAATAGAAAGCTGCAAATTTAGTATTAATGGGGTGATTAGGAATGACTGTGGCTGTGAAAGTGGGTTTTCTATATATTTCGTAGTGTAATTTTTGATGCGAAATAGTTATTAACACCAGGTCCCTATCTGGAGGCGAAGTGCAGTTGGGCTGCGAGGAGGCTGATGGGTCAACTGAGGGTGGCTGGGAACGGAAGACTTGTGCTTAGTGTGGGGGGTATGTGGTAAAATTCAATACAGAAGAGGAATGCACGCTCTGCAACCTGAGGGTGGAGGAGGACCCGTTCCACGTGCTGACCGAGTGTCCGATGTACAAAGAATGTAGGGATCGAGTTCTGGCGGTTGTGACAAGAGGAGAAATATTGTGTATTTTGGAGACTGTTGATACAAACATTATATATAAGATCTTAAATTTTATAAGGGGCATTAATTCGATTAGAAATGTGATTTTGAAGTGGAAATGGATTGTGATTGGTGTTTTGGATCTGTATAAATATATATCTATATAAATATGTACTTGTTTGTGTACCTTGTACAAAAAAACAATAAAAATTCTATTCTATTCTATTCTATATATTTCGTAGTGTAATTTTTGATGCGAAATAGTTATTTGAAGGCCCTAGAACCAACACCTAACTCCTTAAAAGTTATTAATTACTTATTAGACTTAATTTCATGTGATATGGTATTTTTTGAAATATTTTTTTTTTTAGATTTTACTTCTTGACCATAATAATTTATCTGAACTTGATGATAAATCAATAAATGCTTTGTCTTATTTATCGGATCTGAATCAAATTTCATTGGATCACAACCCATTTGAATGTAATTGCAAAATCAAAAATTTATTGACATTTATTCAAACTAATTATCGTAAGGTAAGTGTCTTTTCTTAATTATTTTATCGTTTATTATTAAATTATTATCTACTGAAATGAATGGGGTGAAAAATTAATTCTTATGTTCATTTAATGTTCATTATCATAGGGAATAAATTAAATATTATATTTACTTATTCAGTCCCGAAAGATTTTCCAAATCAAAGATTTTGTTGACTACTTAATATAATTTTTACTTATTTATTTGAGACTAAATAGTTACGATAAATTCTTTAGTATCTGTAAACAACAAATTTTCCGCTTGAATGTATTTTACGGGGAGCTTTATTGTTTAGTATTTTCTTCATTTATGTAAATCCATTAATATAATCTCTGATTCGCAAAATTCACCCAGAAAAGTAATATAACTTGACCATGCGCGGATCCAGGGGGGACAAGTGACCCCCCCCCCCAAAGCATTGGAGATCAACATTTTTTATATGTCTATTTAATTTTTTTTTTATAACATTAAATTTTAAAATTGAAGAAAACAAAGTTCTATGTGGGGGAGGGTCTCTGCCCCCCCCGCTTGGACAATTCGACCGCGAAAGTAGATCTTATATACCGACGACCCCCCAAATCGGAGGTCTGGATCTGCGCCTGAACTTGACTGATTTCTATTTGGAAACATTAATTGATTCATTATATACAAACAAAATGTAAATATGCATTGGTATTTATTTACTGACAGACATTTCAACTTTCGAACTCTTGTGCCAATACCAAAAAAAAATATTCTCATATAAGGATATCTTTTAAATATAGGACTGGGATACTTTTAGGAGACTTTGAGAAAAATTGTAAAAAATACATTCTTTTGGTGTGACTTAGATATTGTCCGGCTATCGGTATTTTTCCAGGGTGGAACGAGAATTCTTGCAGGTCCCTCTCCAACAGATTTTTGAGAATTTGAGTGAACTTAAAATGAGTGAAATTGAAAGAAAGCAATGCTTACCATCAATCGAATTGGTTTAATTTCTAAGTTCATACCAACAAATTTCAAATCATCCCTTGCCATGCTTAACTTTATGCTAAGCAATAAACTTGACTTTTTTCCTACCAATAATATTATTTATATTTTTAACCGACTTCAAAAAAGGAGGAGGTTCTCTATTCGACTGAATTTTTTTTTTTTTTTTTTGTACCTATGTTACCTCATATCTCCGCCAATTCTCAACCGATTTTGAAAATTTTTTTGCATTGGGTCCAGTCTAGCTTCCGATTGGTCCCATTTTTTTTCGTATTTTTTTCATAGGTATTAGACCTTTTTTATTAGGTTTGTTTAGACCTAACCTCTTTGTTTATGAACCGATTTCGATGGTTCTTTTTTATCCGATAGGGGTGTCTTAGGGATGGTGTCATATTAATTTGGTCAAGTTCTGATGATATGATCACTATTAATAACATCACTAAAAAGAGAAAATAAAAATTATTTTTAAGAAAAAAATAAAAACCGACTTCAAAAAATTAAATGCAAGAAATAAAATACACTAAAAGGTATAAAATAATTATTATCTTATTTAGTTACAACTAAACGACGAAATATTAACATGAAATTACTTTTTGAAGTTGGTGCCAAACATATACCTTTTATGAATCGCACTCGACGGATCTTACTTAGTACGTTTGGTGGGTACGCTCGCTTATAGGTATAGTTTGTTTGGCACCGACTTTAAAAAGTAATTTCATGTTAATATTTCGTCGTTGTTAACTTTAAATAAGATAATAATTATTTTATACCTTTTAGTGTATTTATCTTTGCATTTAATTTTTTGAAGTCGGTTTTTATTTTTTCTTAAAATTATATTCCAATAAAACTAAGTAACTATGTTATTTATAACTAGAGACCGGATTCCTATGTAATTGCATGTTTTATTTGCAAGCCAGGGGATCAATTATCTATCCGAATCATGCATCTAGGATAGTGTGGGTTGAATTTTATACTGCATATTTTTGCATATTCGAAGAATATTGCATAAAATTGCATATTTGAAGAATATTGCATAAAATTGCATATGTGAAGGATTTTTTTTCAAATATTACCTGTTTCGCTCCAAATACAGATTTTTTAAAAGTAAATTTTCTGAGAAAGAATGAAAAAATGAAGAAATCAAACAGGACGACACTAATTTAAATTCATAGAAAACTGAAATAGGCCTCAACGACAAGAGTGTAAAGTTGCTCTACGAAGGAATTACAAAGGATGTAAACGTAGCTACAAAACAACAAACCCATGATTTTTTTTTATTCTTTTGTTCTTTGATTTGACTAGATACTTTCCTCTACACGAAAATGACGAAAAGTTTCCAATGTGGATTTTAAGTTACTTTAAATTTGCCCCATTACGTCTGAGGACGTGGAGCGCTCTTTTTCATAGTATAAATCTATGTTAATTGACCGTAGACATAATAACCTGAAGATAATTGAGAAAAATACTTGTAAACATAAATTATTGACAATTACATACAAATTTTAATTATTTTTGAGCTCCTTTGTTAATTATTTTTTTTCAACGGCCTTCGGGATATTTGGACATTGAGTGTTCGTGTGTGTAAATTAGTATTCTAGGAATCAGATTATAAGCTATCAAATATTTGCAAATAAAAGTTTTTTTTATGAGAAAACTTAGGGTAGTAATTTTGGAGTACCAATAAAGGTATTCCAGCAATAAAATCTTTACCCGCAAATAGTAATTTGCCTGGACTATTAGTAGTCTCAACCAATTTATTAACCACCATTCAAACAATCATTCAAATATATATATATATATAGGTACATGAGTAATTTCATTATAAACTTAGTATATAAATATGAAAAACTCAATTAGCGAACTATAGTCTAAGTATATTATAATATACACATTTAATAGGTAACCCTGTATATTTTCCCCTTCTTCATGCGCTCTTTTTGTATGTTGTCAATTTTACAGAGGGTCAAAATCGCCTCTAAAAACTACTTTTGAAGTCCGAAATTTCAAAATTTTCTGGGGGGGGGGTGCCGGGACATGACCCCCCCCAAATTGAAGGTCTGGTACCACTCCTAGTATAAAAGTAATATATTTCTTGTAAATAAACATTAATTAATTGAATTTCCTACTAAAATAAAAATATTGTTATATTCTATATTAGCGATGAGAATTTTTTTTTTAATTTCGCCCCTCCCCCTATAAAAAATTCCTGGATTCGCCCTTGAATGATAACAAGTGGATTTTTAATACATTTTAAATATTTGTTTCATCTTATTTGTTATGAGTGTATATTGCAGTTAAATATAATCTTAAATTATATCTATTTAAGACTTTATAATAAAACAATTATATTTATTCTCTATAACTAATAAAACATTAATAAAGCAGTCACGTGGGGGTCCAGGGGGCGAAGCCCCTGCATAGTAAAGACCCGCCGAAAGCGGGCCTTGAAGCTAGTACTAAATAATTTTTAAATTTGAAATACCACCTGGGAATATTCTATATATCACCGGGTGTACCCGTATCATACGTTGAGAACTGCCATACTAAACAGTTTCGGTCACCACTGATTGTCTATCTCCAAAAGTAAAAATATCATTTTGGAAATTGACAATAAAAACATTTCATTCTTAATTTTTCTTTATATATTTCTCACTAATTTCTAGCATTCATTATCATCTTTCTAATTGCTTATGTTAAAGTGTAAAATAGATAGGCATATAAAAACAAATGAAGAATGAAATGTATGTGTTTACAATCTACAAAATCCAAAGCGATATTTCTTATTGAAAGTGGTCAACCACTAGTGAGCGAAAATGTTAATTAATAAATATTAATACATAAATTAAAATAATTTATTGAAATTATCAAATTTATTTAATTTGCCTGACAACCTTTGGGGTTACCATAAAAGACTATTTAAATTAAAAATGATATTATATATTATATTAAAGAAAAACAATACCTTTGTTTGTAGATGGAGCATACTTCGAGTCCCACCTGTGCCATGAATAGAAAGAATCTCACCAGACAATTATTGTTTAACACCACATTTCAAGAACTCTGCCCCTTAGAGAACGATCTTTTGATCGGAATTCTTATAAGCGTAGTTTGCGTTGGTGCGCTTATAATTGTCTTGATTGGGCTTTATTTTAAATTCCAGGAGGTTCGTACTTTGATTGTTTTTTTTTCTTTTAAATACTTCAAAATTTTAAATTCAAATTACAAAATTTATTTATTTTGTTAATGGAATCGAAGAGAGCTCCACTTATTTTTTATGCTAAACAATAAACTAAAAGAGATATCGACATGAAGGTGAATCATTGGAGTTGTCCTCTCCTAGGTGCAAATAACCATATTCATACTCGTATCTATACTTACAAACAGCAAAAAAACCGGACACTTGAATGTTTTTTCTTTTTTGATAAAATGAATTAAAATAAATTTTCTCATAAGATAACTGAACCAAAATATATTTTAAAGAATAATAGACATAATTTAAAATGTTAATACTTTCGATTAATTCATGGAAACTTAATATCATATCGAAAAAAAAAATGAATTTAATGAAAATCGATCATTTATTCTTTGCCTTCGAAAGTGTTCATACGTCCATCGTATAAAAGCTCTTAAAATAGCACGTGGGAGAAATACGAGATATTAAGAGACAATTTTTTACTTTTATCCAATGCGAAGCATGGGTAAAGTATTGTAATCGGTCTCGGAGCAAGTGAGACTTCAAAGGGTCCTCAGGTAAAGACTACGGAACCCATATACTCAATTAAAGTGACAAATTGTAGTATTCAATTAGGTTAAATTTTAGCACGTGTCGGTTTTGCCAAAAATTACATGGGGTCTCGTCGAGAGGCCAAAAAGTGCCATTTTTTCATTTGGTACGTGCAGATGTATGGATGGATGGATGGATGTTGCACCGATTGAAATAAAATCACACACCACTCCCACCCACCACATCCCTCGAAACCCACCCTGCACCCGCACCCGCGCACCATCACCCCGCCTCTGGGCCCTCAACTGGATAAGAAAACAACGCGGTTGCTATGGTTATTTATAAAATTTCCTCCCAAATTTTTACCATTTCACAGCGAGAAGCCTAACCATTCTTACATAAGTTAGGTTAAATGATCTATCTTAAAACGATCAAATGAATAAATTTTAAAGAATTTAAAATAAAAATTTTTAAAAAGTACTATTTTACTCTATTTTACTCTCTAGGTAAAGTACTTTAAAATATAATTTTACTAAAAACTTTATTTAACCTTTTTTCTGGTCCCCAAGGTACTTAATTAGGATATTAAATTTCATCAAAATTGGTTAAGTCTTTTTCAAGATATTTAGAAAAAACTAAAAAAGTACTGAAATAAAGTACTAATGTTTTTGGACCGATATGTACCAAAAACTAATCAGCGCTTCATTTTGTTAAACTAATAGTAGGTTTTCAATTTCAATTCAATCAGTGCAACGGTGTGGAAAAAATCATGGACGAAAAAAAACGATAACATCCATCCATCCATCCATCCGCACGCACTTCCAAAAAAAATGTCACTTTTTGGCCTCTCGACGAGACCCCATGTAATTTTTGGCAAAATCGTCACGTGCTAAAATTCAACCTAATTGAATACTACAATTTGTGACCTTAATTGAGTCCATGGGTTCCGTAGTCTTTACCTGAGGACTCTTTGAAGTCCCGCTTGGCGCGAGAGCGATTACAATACTTTACCCATGCTACGCATTGGATAAAGTAAAAAATGACACTTTTTGGCCTCTAGACGAGATTCAGGAAATGTTTGGCAAAACCGTCACGTGCTAAAATTCAATCTCATTGAATACTTCAATTTGTGACCTTAATTGAGTCCATGGGTTCCGTAGTCTTTACCTGAGAATCCTTTGAAGTCGCGCTTGCCGCGCGACCGATTACAATACTTTCTCCCATGCTTCCCATTGGATAAAGTAAAAAATGTTGATATCTCTATTAGTTTATTCTTATCATAGAAAATACCTGGAGACATTCTTCGATAACACATGCCTCTATTATTACATTTTTACATTTGATAATTTGTTTTTCTTTTCAAAATTTTCGGTATACTCAAATCTTTTATCTTAGAATTGTATTTGATTTGGGACTAAACTAAATTGTTTACCTTTTTGTGGAAGCTTTTCGAAATTTACTCTATTCTATAACATTAAATATTATTGTAGGTATATTGTATTATTATTTCGTGTTCAATAAATAATTATAATTAATTATGTGTGATTTAAATACAAATTGAAATTTGAATCAAATTATTCACAAAAGTAAAAGCTTCAACAGATTCATTACTATTAAATATCATAGTAGATTTTTTTAATTTACAATTATTTCTAATATTCAATTAATTGTTTACATCTTTTATTTTATTTTTTAGGAAATCAAATTATGGTTATTCGTACACCAAATGTGTCTCTGGTGTTTTCCAAAAGATTATGACATGGACAAAGATAAAATTTATGATGCCTTTATCAGTTTCTCCCATAAGGATGACACTTTTGTGCTAGACAATTTAATTCCTGGCTTAGAGGATTGTGAACGACCATACAAATTGTGTGTCCATTATAGAGACTGGATTCCTGGAGAATATATCCCAACTCAAATTGCAAATTCAGTGGAATCGTCGCGTAGAACAATCATAGTTTTGTCTAAGCATTTCCTCGAGAGTGAATGGAGTAGAATGGAATTCCGCACTGCACATAAACAGGCTCTAACTGAAAGCAAACCACGAGTTATTGTCATTCTTTATGGTGAAATTGGACCAACGGAAAAATTAGACGATGAACTACGTACCTACCTTTCCATTAATACCTATGTGAAATGGGGTGATCCATGGTTTTGGGAAAAACTCAAGTTTGCTTTACCGCATAATGAAATGCCCACAAACAAAAAACAATCCGAGAAGTTGCCTCGTGAATCTTTCTTAGAAATGGGTACTAATGATAAGAAGGACTTAGTGAAGATGGTGAACAATGTAGCAGCGACCACGCCGCCCGCATTCAATGTCCTTAACCCCCTTGACGTGATCACCACTCAAGTTCAAGCTAACAAATTACTTGTCGCGGAACAGCAAGGCTTCCATGTCAAAGCCGTGTGATATTTTCCTTCAATCTGATCTCACAATTATATAGACTGAAATGTTATCATAACCATATTTCATTATCATTTTATGTACATTGTTATATTTTCTTATGTATATTAATCATTTTTCACTTTAGACTTAACTAATTAAAAGACAAAAACTTTTCTCTAAGTCGATCATATATATATATTAGATTAAATAATAATCATTTTTTTTCTCAAGAGAAACTTTCAGGGGTAACTTTGAATCCACTTGCATACAAATTTGAATTCTATATATTTTTGTATTCTTTTTTTTATTGGCTGTGAAATATATATAATCTTGGTGAATAATTTATTTTATTTTATCAACTAATGATGTTATTAATTAGAGTATATTATTGTAAATATAGGGGATTCTACGGTGACTGTGGCGCCGCGATCTGACGATGGATTCTTGTAGTACTCACCAAAATAAGACGAAAATGAAGAATGCCATTTTTTGAGATTTCGCTTAGTTTTCGAGATATCTAGTTTAAAAAATAGTGTTTTTGTATTTATTTTCTTTTATTTTTCAATTGTTTTTTATAGAAACCACGGAAGCCGTGGTACCACGGGTTCCGTGTGGCACCGTTGTCCGATGACGCATTCTTTTAGAACTAGATAAAATAAGTAGAAAAGTAAAAATAAAATTTTAAGCTACTAATTTGAACTCAATTGAGTTTATGCACCGTGATGTCTCAAATTGTCTCAAGTGAGCCCCAGGGCGTTGGCAATTTTCACTTTTAGAACTTTTCATAAGTTCGGTTCTATTCATCATCTCGGTTCATTTAGATAAAAAAAATGGGTTCCCGAACAAACTTTGAAAGGTTCGGTTAAGATATATTCAGCTCGGCTCGGTTCGGCTCGTATATCTTCATTTCGGGCTGGTTTTTAGGTGATTAAATTGGCATACTAAATGCCAGCCCGAAATGAAGATATACGAGCCGAACCGAGCCGAACTGAATATATCTTAACCGAACCGGCAACGACTTTTTCATATTCGAATTTTTTGGGGCATTTACTAATTCTTTTTTAATTAATATTCATTTTCTAAAAGAATCCGTCATCGGATGGCGGCGTTACATGGAACCCGTGGTACTGCGGTTTCCGTGGTTTCTATAAAAAACAATTGAAAAATAAAAGAAAATAAATACAAAAACACTATTTTTTAAACTAGATATCTCGAAAACTGGGAGAAATCTCGAAAAATGGTATTCTTCATTTTCGTCTTATTTTGGTGACTACTATAAGAATCCATCGTCAGATCGCGGCGCCACAGTTGCCGTAGAATTGCCTAAATATATAAATTATTGCTTACACAAGTAAGGGAAAATATCCCCTAACAGATAGATATTCAACTAAACTTACACGTACACGTCTTAATAGAGGGACGTTTTTAGTTTAACAATGGTAAGCGCGTAATCCTCCAATAGTAATTACATTCACTTGAAATTGAGGAATTTTTAATTGTTTTATTGGGCGGTTTTACGCTATATCTTGATAAATTGAAAATCTCACTCTTTTTATATATATGTATGAACATTCAGTCGGATATCTGGTAAGCGAATATTCCTTTACTTTTGCAACCGATGATTTACGAGTATATAAATAAGTAAAAAATAAAATTAAGTAAATATATTTTTTTATTTAAAAAATAATCATCGTTTTAAAATATTTAGTAATTCATGAGATTTTTTAAAAAAATTTCATTCTTATTCAATTCTTATCTTATTATTGATAAAAATTGTCTAGTAAATCGAAACATTACAATTACCTTTCCAAGTTCTTTAAGATATAATATGGTCATGGTGAAATTTGAACTAATCAAAAATGTGTATAGAAAATAAATTTTAAAAAATTGACCGTACCGATTTCGAGATAGACAAAAGGTCCTCTTCAAAAAAAATTCTCATTACACAAATAACTTATCTAAATTTTTTTCGAATCTCCAGTTGAAACTTTTTACCATGATCCTATTTCTTTAAAGAGCCCTTGTTTAAATTATATTATCATATTTATTAAAGAACAAATATTATTTAATAACGCAACAGGATATCGGTTGGATGATATATTGATCCATATTGATGTTGATATACTATAAGTTGTAAAAGCTTATGAAAATGATAATAATATTTTCTTGATTATTTACCTGGTCATCAATTCTGTGTGTGCAAATACAAAAACGTTGGACAGTTATCAATATCGAAAGTGATATATTTGGAATTGATTTGAGCGACATGAGGACCATTGAAAAATGAATCCTTTTGCTTTGAAAAAAATGTATTCGAAAATAGTTATATGTTTCGTTAGGAACAACTATTTTTTTATTTTATTTAATTTAATCTTGTAGAAAGTATATATAGAAAATTTAAATATTAAGAAGTCACTGAGGAGTTTACAAGTTTTTTCATTTAAATAATATGAGAAAATAGATTCTTTTTAAAGAAAAATTCCCATCCATTGTAATTTCACTCTATCAAATTGTCATTAGACACTTTTTGTAAGGGATAAAATTTCGTTGAATATCAACTAATGTGCCCGCCACATAGCTTTCACTTAAAACCCCTCTTCTTTGAAAACATATCACCAATTTTGCCCTTTCAAATTAACCCTTAAAATTCTTCAATCATTATGAAAAAAAAATAGACAACACTGAACTTGTTTAGCTCAGCGAATTTGTAGAAAAAATTTTATTTTATTTTTATTTTTATTGAAACACTGTAATGGTCTGAATTGAAAAGGGAAACTGATAGTATGATTTCAAATAAGAGGGTTCTAAGTTAATTTAGAAACAAATTTAATCCCCTACTAAATGAGCATAAGGGCACTATGATATCACATGTTATTTAAGGAGGTTCTTTCACGACAATCCACACAAAAAGTTTTAGTCTCGTAACCACTCTATAAATATGAACGGAACTAAAATTTTAGGTTATGTTTTTTTAATGTGACTGTCCACACACACTACGAAATCTCTATATGGATACACACATACTAGCCGGATCGTTTCCAAGCCATTGTGCTTATATCCCTTCTACTAAAATTAACCGCCCAAATATGTTTTTTTGTTTTTTATCAAAACTACGTGGTAAATAATTTCAATTTTTTTTTTTTTAAGTTACTCCGAATATATTATTCTAACAAATATTAGTTTTTCATCAAGATAGTGAAAGTCATTCAATTAAAAAAATAAAATCAAGATTATATCCCCACCCTTTCCCTATCTCCCCTATGTTAAAAATGTCATTTTTAATTGCAATTATTTCATGTTTGGTGTGGTAAATCGTCTTCAAATTTTAACAGTATGTGTATTATGCTTTTTTAATGACTTATATTCCAAGTTTCAAAGACTTCTTGAATTTTCGCATTTGTGAAAGAATTACCTTAAATGGGAAAACTTATAAACTCTTGAGCAAACTCTTAATATCAAAATTAAAAGCTCCCCTTGCTTAAGAATTTTTTTTATACATATACTACAAGATTACCTTGTATAAATCAAAGAAAAAATATAACTGCATAATTGTAATATTCTAAATTTCATCATGTAAAATTAACAAATAGATGTTTCATTCATTAAATATCCCGTCGAAAACTCATGCGTAAAATTGAAAACGATCAACTGATTAGTGAACGAAAGGTTGAGATTTTTAAATAAAATATATCTACTGTTTTGGATCATTGAATTTAATTTTCATTTAGCAATTCATCAAAATTAACTCGATTAAATATATATATAATATATAAATCTGCCAAATTACTATTTTCGAATTCTTTTTTTCAAAGCAATAGGATATATCAATGTCATTCAACCGATATCTTGCTGCGATATTAAATTGTATTAGTTCTTTAATAAACATTATAATAGAATTTAAATAAAACTCTCAAAGTGAAACAATTTGTCCGTTTTATTTAAATTTTATTAAAACAAGGATTTAATTTTCTAATTTAGAGACCAACAAAACCAATAAAATACCAATTAATTTACTACAGAGCATTTGTTAAAATGAGCACAATATATTAGTATCTTAAATTGAATGTTAATTAAGTTGAACATAATAAATATATGTATATAATTCAATTTTATATTCCTGTTTTCTTTGTTTAGCTTGTATTTTGTGTTTTAGATATGAGTATCAAATATGAATTTATTTTATTATTGTATTATCAATTATTATTAAATTTCTTGACTGCCATATGTTATTACTGTTAAAAAAATATTATATTGTCAATTATGCTGTCATATATACTTATATATATACATATATATTATACACTCACTCAGTTGAAGATATTTGTAATTTTGTTAATTAAAGGTTTTTTTGTATAATTTGTATTTTTTATTTGTTATGAATTGAAACCTAGGTGCCAGCGGAAAAGTATATAATACGAGTATGTGGACTATTTTGGTCTGTGAATATACTTTTTTCTACTTTTTGGACCTTTAGGGGGTCCACATTTTTTTGGTGTAACTCCTTCTCTCATCATTTTCATTAATAAAAGAAAAGAAGAAAAAGAAACGGTTTGTCGTTGTCGTTACTCATCCCATGAGCCCTGCTTTTGGGGAGGGGGGTTCTGACTCCCCCTGTTGCTACGCCTCTGAATGTGTGTATTCTGTACGCAAATGTACTACAAAAAATGATCGGTAAATCAAGTTTAAGAATTAGAACTATTGTTATCACTGTCCATTGTTATTTAAAAGTAGAAATATTTGATCATTTATTGTATGTAATGATTTAATCATCATTCGACCCTTAGACCATATAAGATATAGACACGCCCTCTGCCACTCTCCACACAGAGTAAAGTGAGGCCAACATCAACTAGAGAACGTGACGTCATCAGCAGGCAAGAACAACGAGAATAGCATGGGCGCTATAGGAATTATTATACATTGAGATAAATTTATCGTAGTTTAGATTATTTATTTTGGATTCCAATAATCGCAAATTAATATTAAATTAATATACCAAAATATTTATTTATTTTTTTAACAAAATGTTTTATTTAAATTACATATTTTACAATAATTCGGGCATCGAGCAACACTCCCCTCCCATGTCCATATATATACAACAATATATTTTATTATTTTAATCAATTGTAGGTTACCAAAATATTTATTAATTTCGAATGCTAAATCAAGTAAATAATTATTCCTTTTAAATACAGTTTTTTGAATCAATTGAGGGAACATTCAACCAAGTTCATCATTTGATTTTACCAAATATTTTGTCAGTATAAAAATCGTAATTAAAGTAAGTCGAAAAAAATTCGCAATATCATATTTATTAATGAAAAATATTTGAAAAATTGAGTTTTGAGAATTCGATATATTTAGGGGTGAACCCATCATCAGGAGTCAAAGAAAACTGAGTTTGGGCTCACCCCCGAAATATATCGAATTCAAAACTCAATTTTGTTTTATTTCTTTTTTTGTCAAACCTACCTCGCATCTTGCTCAAGTTTTATTATTATAATAAAATCATTGATTACTAAACAAAATCATTTTAGTAAATTTACTCCTTATCCTGTTCGAATCTGTGTTTAAACATTCTCCTTGGTGTTATAATCTTATGTTACAATAATAAAAACTAATCATTTTAATCAAATTAATGATATGATTTGATTCAATATCATTATCGTACATATGTTCTTTGTATGCTTCAAATACCGAGTCCCGAACATTACCCATAATAGATATTATTAATTTGGTCATTAAATTTTTAAATAATAAATTAAATAAATTAAATATATCGAATTCTCAAAACTCAATTTTTCAAATATTTTTCATTAATAAATATGATATTGCGAATTTTTTCGACTTACTTTAATTACGATTTTTATACTGACAAAATATTTGGTAAAATCAAATGATGAACTTGGTTGAATGTTCCCTCAATTGATTCAAAAAACTGTATTTAAAAGGAATAATTATATACTTGATTTAGCATTCGAAATTAATAAATATTTTGGTAACCTACAATTGATTAAAATAATAAAATATATTGTTGTATATATATGGACATGGGAAGGGAGTGTTGCTCGATGCCCGAATTATTGTAAAATATGTAATTTAAATAAAACATTTTGTTAAAAAAAATAAATGAATATTTTGGTATATTAATTTAATATTAATTTGCGATTATTGGAATCCAAAATAAATAATCTAAACTACGATAAATTTATCTCAATGTATAATAATTCCTATAGCGCCCATGCTATTCTCGTTGTTCTTGCCTGCTGATGACGTCACGTTCTCGAGTTGATGTTGGCCTCACCAAATCGACACCAGGGCGTGTCTATATCTTATATGGTCTAAGGTTTTACCCTTTGTCAACTTTTACAAAGACTTTACCAACCGGCGACATACAACTGGCCCTAAAAGTCCTATCCTATATTTCTCATTTCTCTGGAAAAAATTTAAATCTAGGTCCTCGCCTTCTCTTTATATTTCCAAAGCAGAGAACTGATTAGATTTTGGAATTTCGATGAGCTTTAAAAAACTTCTGGTTCAAAAATGCAGAAAAAATCAATTTTTGAATAGATTTTATTGAGATTTAAGGCAAAGTATTTATAATATGGATTAGGCATAAATGAACAATTTATATTTAATATTATTGTTAATTACTTATAAATTCGTAAATAAACTTTCGCTTTTTTATTATTTAATAAATATATTATGGGTGAGCAATTCTTTTATTATAATCTGATCGAGGAAAATTAGTAAAAAGAGCGCAGAAAGAATTATCTCTCTTCCCCTACAGCTAATAACGTATTGCAAAAGGTGCCATTATATACAATAAGACTAGATGACCTGTTTCAGATTTTTAGGGCCAGTTGTATGTCAGAGAATAATTTCTATTATTCTAGGAACGGCCTTTTGACTCAGGTAAAAAATATTAAATCGAAGTTAATATAAGATTTAAATATACATATCCTATATTATTCCCAGAAACTGCAAATAACTTTACTTTTTCCCATAATTTTGATTAAGTTACATTTAATACTTTAGAAATTATTAATCCAACCATCAATTAATAAAATAAATACTGGTAATAAATTAATTATGCAAAAGGCTTTTATTTTTTTATCAACCCCGTCTTTGGAAGTTTAAAGGGCAGCGATTCCATGATGCGCTTAGGCAATGCGCTAAATATGTACTCTTAAAAAAAACATCTGCATATAAAAAAGTTTACAAAATTCAAATTATACAAATATTTTCTTTTAAATTAATTATCTATCTCTTTATATCAGAAACTAGAGATATTTATTAAGTGAATGTCATCTGGATAGTTGATAAGAAGAAACTCAATCATTCATAATGTCGGAGGATTTGAATAAAAAAACTGATTTGGTTGAATCGAATAAAGGTTATTTATCAATCATTTTGTGCTTATTCATATTAATATTAGGTATATTTCAAAGGAAAGGAACAATAATAAGTGTAATTGAGTGGATATTGATGAGGCAGTCCAAAAAAAGAAGATAATTTATACTATCTTTTTATTCATAAACCGACGTTTCGGAGGCTATTCCCTCCTTCTTCAGGGTTTTGAAAAGTCATTGAAGGAAATCCAATGCGACATTCCCCTCTGTCTCCTCTTTCAGTGGCAGTAACAAGAATATATTGTATTTCATTCTCAGCAGAATTATATTGTAGTATTACTAGCGATCCCTTATTTGGGAACTAGAATCGTTGAGTGAATTTGAGGGGGTTTTGCTATAGATATAGACAATGCAACTCTCACCCGATTTTTCACAATTCACTGCCTTCTTCCATTTGTTGTCACCGCCATGGTATTAATCCATTTGCTCTTTCTTCACCAAACAACCCTTGGCGTTGAATAGCAACATTGACAAGGTTCCCTTTCATCCTTATTTTTCTTCCAAGGACAGTTTCGGATTCATTATAACCTTATTTTTATTGAGAACGGTTTCACTGTTATCACCTTATGCCTTGGAGGACCATGATAATTTCATTCCTGCTAACAACCCCCTGGTAACACATGTACACATCCAACCCGAGTGATATTTCCTTTTCACCTACGCAATCTTACGATCCATCTCCAATAAACTAGGAGGGGTTGTGGCCCTGGTCATATCTATCGTTATTTTGTTTGTCTTGCCATTTTTAAAATCTTCTCGAGCACAAGGAATCGAATTCTACCCTTTAAAGTCTTTTTTGATCCATAGTTACTATTGTTATTCTGCTCACTTGAAACGGAGCTTGTCCCGTTGAACGCCCTTACATTCTTACAGGCCAAATCTTAACGGTTCTTTACTTCTCCTATTAGCCCTTCAATTATTTAATCACCAAGCTTTGGGATTCATGACTTCACCCTCATTAATACTAATCGTCTAGTTTAACATAAAACTTTTAATATGAAATCAAAAAACAAAATTTCAACATCTTAACGATTTACTCGATCTTAAGTTTCTCATTATAATTCTGCTGAGAATGAAATACAATATATTATTGTTACTGCCACTGAAAGACTCAATGTTGTCTAATTTCTAGGCGCGAAAATAAAGATTTCCTGATATTCACTTCGATTCGAATATCCTAAAAATGTGTGACAACCTATCCATGTTGGGCGTCTCAGTCACATCTGACCTGTCTTGGAATGAACACATCTCCTCTGTGGCGAAATCTGCAGCAAGGAAGATTGGCTTCTTATTCAGGTCCAAGCGATTTTACAAAGCCCCACAACTTCTCACCATCTACAAGGCCCAAATCCGCCCCTGTCTCGAATATGGCTCACATCTGTGGAGAGGAGCCTCAAAATATTCTCTTGCTACCCTGGATGCAATTCAGAAACGAGCCATCAGGCTAATTAACGATTCTACCCTCACCGACTCCCTCGACTCGCTGGCTCATCGAAGAGATGTCTCTGCCCTTTCCCTTTTCTATAGATACTATCACGGCAGGTGCTCTGATGAGATAAGATCAATAATTCCCCCCAAAGCATGCTTTGCACGTAGCACGCGTTTTGCCGACTCCCAACACTCTTTCGCGGTCAAACTGGAAAAGTGCCGGACCACTTCATTCGCCAATACATATATCCCCATGACTTCAAGGAACTGGAACTTCTCTCTCCCAGCACCTATAATCTTCAAACCTTCAAAACCGGGGTGCATAGACACCTACGTCTACACCCTCTCACTTAATCAACTTTCCCTTCTCTTCGGTAATGCAAGGGTCTTTTCGAGATCCATAGGAGCTGCATCTTTACTGGCGCACCCCTTCTTGCATTCGATTGCATTAAAAAAAAAAAAAAAAAAAAAAGAGGAGAATGTCGCATTGGATTTCCTTCAATGACTTTTCAAAACCGTGAAGAAGGAGGGAATAGCCTCCGAAACGTCGGTTTATGAATAAAAAGATAGTATCAATTATCTTCTTTTTTTGGACTGCCTCATCAATATCCACTCAATTTCACTTATCAGTCAGTCTCCAAAAATTACTCCAATCTTAATAATAAGTGTTATTAAATCATCAATTGCGATGTCTCGCTTTTTTATTACATTCAAAACCCGAGTGCATAGACACCTACGTCTACACCCTCTCACTTAATCAACTTTCCCTTCTCTTCGGTAATGCAAGGGTCTTTCGAGATCCATAGGGGCTGCATCTTTACTGGTGCACCCCTTCTTGCATTCGATTGCATTAAAAAAAATTACATCTTCCTCAGTCTCTTGATAAATTTTTTCCTAAACACTTTGTCAGTTCATTTAGCCTTGCCATTCACTTATAAAACATAAATAGAGATTTTAACACATATGTATTTAGAGAAGCCACAGAAACTTTACAAAGTCACTGCACACTCTCAAGAGCCTGAGAAAGCTGTAATAAAAAGCGAAACGTCAACTGAATAAATGGGGCTCTCAAAATTTAGTTAACTTTAATGCAAACAAGACTCAATGTTGTCTAATTTCTAGGCGCGAAAATAAAAATTTCCCTGATATTCACTTCGATTCGAATACCCTGAAAATGTGTGACAGCCTATCCATGTTGGGCGTCTCTGTCGCATCTGACCTGTTTTGGAATGAACACATCGCCTCTGTGGCGAAATCTGCAGCAAGGAAGATTGGCCACTTATTCAGGTCCAAGCGATTTTTCACTCCCCTACATCTTCTCACCATCTACAAGGCCCAAATCCGCCCCTATCTCGAATATGGCTCTCATCTATGGAGAGGAGCCTCTAAATATTCTCTTGCTACCCTGGATGCAATTCAGAAACGAGCCGTCAGGCTAATTGACTATTCTACCCTCACCGACACCCTCGACTCGCTAGCTCACCGAAGAAATGTCTCTGCCCTTTCCCTTTTCTATAGATACTATCACGGCAGGTGCTCTGATGAGATAAAATCAATAATTCCCCCCAAAGCATGCTTTGCGCGTAGCACGCGTTTTGCCGACTCCCAATACTCTTTCGCGGTCAAATTAGAAAAGTGCCGGACCACTTCATTCGCCAATACATATATCCCCATGACTTCAAGGAACTGGAACTCTCTCCCAGCCTCCATCTTTCCATGCACTTATAATCTTCAAACCTTCAAAACCCGAGTGCATAAACACCTACGTCTCCACCCTCTCCCTTCTCTTCGGTAATGCAAGGGTCTTTCGAGATCCATAGGGGCTGCTTCTTTACTGGTGCACCCCTTCTTGTATTCGATTGCATTAAAAAAAACAAAAAACAAAAAAAAACGTCGCAATTGATGATTTAATATAACACCTTTTATTGTTCATTTTCCTCTAAAAAATTAATATATCTGTTATTTATAAATGTATAAAAATCAGACTCAAATATATTACCAATTTTATTAATCTTAGATGATTTTCAGATGAGAAAAACCCATCTTCAGTTATTGGATCCAAATCTTCTAGCAATAATATTTTGGTTAATACCAAACAGGTGAAAATTCAAATATCTTCAATTTCTTTTTTTTGTTTTATTATTATGTCTACATAAAGGCCTCTCTCTATTTTAAAACTTTAAAATCTTTATCAGATAATGTTCGTATTTATTTATTTATTCCATTTATACAAAGGTACATACTCATTTTGGGCTTTGGTACAAATATACATACATTTTGATTAAGCCAATCTAATTCCTCTTTTCTTTTGCGATCTCCATCGAATATTTGTTTTCTTCGTGCTTCAGGAATTCCATTATTTCTGCCCCCATCGTTCTCTAAAGTCCTCGAACTTCCAACCCCTTCCAAGTGTCTTCCTTTCTTCTTTCATCTTCTTCTTCTCCTCCTTCACTATTCCTTCCGAATCTCCCAAGATTATAAGTGTTTCCACATCTCGCTCTTGTCCATATCTTTATCTCACTCTCTTTCACATTCTTCCACTCCTTCCAATTCTCTCTTACGATTTGTTTGTATATTGGAAAATACGAATAGTTTTCTATTTTCGTCCAGTCCTCTTGTATCTCTTGTTCTATGCCAGGGGTGGCCACTAACCTTAACTATGGGAGCCGCAAATTTATAAAACTGTTTCAAAACGAGCCACATTGCTTGGAGATTAATTAATGGTTTATTAAAAAAAGATAGATTTTTTATTTTATAAAATATAAATGAAGTAACATTTATTTTTTGCTCTACTTATAACATTAGTGTTCAATTACAATAAAAATAAGCTGACGTGTTCTGATGTGGCCATCCACTTGACTTTACCATACAACCTGGCCCCTCACTTATATGTAATATTTAATAAAATTATTTATAATCATGTAGGGAAGGGGTTAGTTTTTGCATTTTTACACTCCTGGGGTCCCACTGATTATGTATACAAAATTTGGTTGAGTTTGCTCAAATGGCCTAGATTTTTAATTTTTAACCCCCCTTAATTTTGGGTCGATATGCACCAAAATCTAATCAGCTCTTAATCTCAATGAACCAAAACTACGTGTGAAATTTGGTTTCGATATTCACATTAGTTTTTGAACTAGCTCGTCCACAAAAATTTGGTAACGCACAGACTAACTAACAGACATTTTGACAAAACAATTATTATCTCAAAAAATATAATTTTTTCGATTTTCACTTATTAGGTCTTTTTTGTAGACCGAAATACCATGGTTTCGCTCAATTTTTTTAATCAAAATAGTTTCAATAAAATTTATGTGAAACACCACCAACTCCAACCTAATTTAATTTCAAAATAGTTTCAGCCGTTTTTGAGATATTTCGAAAAAAAGAAGGAAAAAACCACCTTTTTCATGCACGATTACAATACTTGACCATACCCTGTATGGTAAAGTAAAAAGAAATAACATTTTCTTTTGATAAGTACTTTTACGAGTGTTCATGTTGACTGTTAGTTGTTTGAAATCTGGTTGATAATTGGTAAGCGCAGTTCACACGAGTTAACTTAAATGTTCATCAGTTAGTTCGGATCGATATTTAGATATAATGAACTTAAGCGTTGAGTACCTACAGTGATTCACACACATAAGTAGTTCCAAATATTGAGATTAGTCTCTTAGCACGCTCTTTTGTTAGTGGGTATTTTTTTCTGGGACCTAATTATTATACTTCTTAAAATCTGTATTATTCAAGAGCCACACGAGATTGACTTAAGAGCCGCATGCGGCTAGCGAGCCACGTTGTGGCCACCCCTGTTCTATGCCTTTCTTTATAGCTTTCTCCATCTATATAGGTCCTCTCAGCTTCCCAGCTCATCACTTTTGTAGGTATTTCTGGTTCTCCCCATTCCTCCCATCTTCTTCTAAAATTGCCACCCCATCTTGAGTCATTCTTGTTGCTGATGTTTCTTACGATTTCTTTTAGGCATACCCTTGGCCATCTGCTTTCTTCCATTTCTCTTATATTTAATAAATAGTTGCCTAGTCTCTTCGCTTGGTATGTTCTTAGCTTGATTCTTCCGATCTCTCTCCTCCATATCTAGTCCGGTGTGTTTAATGTTCATATTTTTTGACTTATATAAAATATGGATTCGCAAGTATTTTCCACACATTCAACATTAATCAAAGCTCAATTTCGACCTTGCATTGGAGACTTTTTCAAACGATTAAATTGGCATAAGAGCATTAGTCTATCTCTGGGAAAACATGCCATTTTATAGAGAAGTTTATAGTGAAAAAATTGTATTGATTGTTTGAATACACAAACTTATAGGTATTATAAATAAATACAAATCTATATATATATATATATAAAATTAAGGTTTTGTCTGTACATAGTTCCAAATCATATCAAATTTTGGTTGCACACGTTTCAACCAAAGTTATGAACGAAAACACCCTGAACAAAATTCCTGTCTGTCTGTTTCCGTGGTTTCCGCCAAAAGTTGCTCACGATTCACGTAAAAACGGCCAAAGGGATTTTTATGAAATTTCATATTTGGATCAGATGTCTTCTAACTTACGCTTATAGCTATATATAAGGGGGTTTGGGGGGGGCGCACTAATGGAAATTATCAAATAACTCCTAAACTATTAACTCTACGGCAAATTTTGTAATGAGCAAAGTTGTAGGGGATGTGATTTCGGACAACTTTTGTTTATAAAAATTCCCTCAAAAAAAAGGGGGGGGAGGGGGGGGTCAAAAAATGTAAATTCTTGCTATTGGAGCAAACTCAACCAAATTTTGTACACATAATCTGTGGACCACTAGAAGGATAGAAATGCAAAAACTGGATGCTGGTGTGGGTAAGGTCCAATGGTGGGGTGCGGGGTTGGGGCATGGTGGGTTCGGGGCGGGGGGGGGGATCCAGGGGGAATAGTGGGATATGGTACGGGGGTTGTAGTCCAGGGAGCGTAGAGGGGGGGGGTGCGGGGGTATGGTACCGGATTGTAGTCCAGGGTGCGTAGCGGGTGCATGGTGCGGGGGTGGGTGTGATGGGTGGGTTTCGGGTGGTAGAGGTCCAGGGGGCTATGCCAGCAAGAGGGCCGCCGAAGGAATATAAACCATAAATAGTTTTAAAATAGATAATAGAACAAATAATTCTGAATATATCATTCTAGCTAGCCATTCAACTAACCTGGGACACAATTTTGACTTTTGCCATAATCAAACAACGAAAACTGTAATTATTTCAACATATACTAAGCGGATCTAAATATGGATTATTCCAAACCATCATGTAATGCAAAATAGAGGGCAAGAAATGAATTGGCAGAAACAATTTGTTATGGTTTTGTAATATCAGAACCTAGTCAGAACACTTAATCCAGAAGAACTCTTCCGAGTCATCTTCGATAGAGAATGATACAACAAGCTTCAATTAAATTCAATTAAAAGATGCTATAACATTAAACCGCAATAGACTATGTATGAATTGTATCTATACATTAATACAAGCTTCTTTCTAGATACACTTTTTCACCTCCTAAACATTTACAGATTTTGTTAAAAAGTTATTCTTATATTATATAAGGTGTGTCTTAAATTACTAAATCCTAAAACTAATCATGATTCTTTCATATTTTTTTATAGCGAGGAAACCCACTATTAACCAACATAACAAAAGTTGGATGGGAGTTTTCGGATATTATTCCTGATTATGTTATGGGCGCAACAACATGTGCTCTATTTTTAACCGACTTCAAAAAAGGAGGAGGTTCTCTATTCGATTGAATTTTTTTTTTTTTTTTTTTTTTTTTTTGTGCCTATGTTACCTCATATCTCCGCCAATTGTCAACCGATTTTGAAAATTTTTTTTGCATTGGGTCCAGTCTAGCTTCCGATTGGTCCCATTTTTTTTTCGATTTTTTTCTCATAGGTATTAGACCTTTTTTATTAGGTTTGTTTAGACCTAACCTCTTTGTTTATGAACCGATTTCGATGGTTCTTTTTTTATCCGAAAGGGGGTGTCTTAGGGATGGTGTCATATTAATTTGGTCAAGTTCTGATGATATAATCACTATTAATAACATCACTAAAAAGAGAAAATAAAAATTTTTAAGAAAAAATAAAAACCGACTTCAAAAAATTAAACGCAACAAATATAAAAATACACTAAAACGTATAAAATAATTATTATCTTATTTAGTTACAACTAAACGACGAAATATTAACACGAAATTACTTTTGAAGTTGGTGCCAAACATATACCTTTTATGAATCGCACTCGACGGATCTTACTTAGTACGTTTGGCGGGTACGCTCGCTTATAGGTATAGTTTGTTTGGCACCGACTTTAAAAAGTAATTTCGTGTTAATATTTCGTCGTTTAGTTGTAACTAAATAAGATAATAATTATTTTATACGTTTTAGTGTATTTTTATATTTGTTGCATTTAATTTTTTGAAGTCGGTTTTTATTTTTTTCTTAAAAATTTTTTAAGTTTGAGATATCATTTGGTTAACCCTGATTATATTCATGAACGGATTAAAAAATTGGGCCAACAATATTTACTAAGAGTATTACTTGTCCAGGTAAAAAAAATACATTTATAATTATAATATGATAACTAATAAAACATTCATTTTTACTTTACTATACAGAGTATGGTCAAGTATTGTAATCGTCCATGAAAAAAGTGTTTTTTTTCCTTCTTTTTTCGAAATATTTTAAAAATGGCTGACATTATTTTGATTAAAAAAATTGAGCGAAACCATGGTATTTCGCTCTACAAAAAGGCTTTAATAAGTGAACATCGAAAAAATTATATTTTTCGAGATAATAATTGTTTTGTCAAAATGTCTGTTAGTCTGTCTGTCCCGTTGTCTGGTTGGGTGTCCGTTAGTCTGTGCGTTACCAAATTTTTGTGGTCGAGCTAGCTCAAAAACTAGTGTAAATATTGAAACCAAATTTCACACTTAGTTTTGGTCCATTGAGATTATGAGCTGATTAGATTTTGGTGCATATCGACCCAAAATTAAGGGGGGGGGGGGGTTAAAAATTAAAAATCTAGGCTATTTGAGCAAACTCAACCAAATTTTGTATACATAATCAGTGGGACACCAGATTCTAAAAATGCAAAAACTAACCGCCAAAAAGGGGGGGTGTAAGTTTTGTATACATAATCAGTGGGCCCCAGGAGTCTAAAAATGGAAAAACTAACCTCCCCCTCCCCTACATGATTATAAATAATTTTATTCAATATTAAATATAAGAGAGGGGCCAGGTTGTATGGTAAAGTCAAGTGGATGGCCACATCAGAACACGTCAGCTTATTTTTTGGAAGTAGCAAGAAAACAAAGTCCGGTTTCGATAACATAAAGTTTAAAAAAATTTATTGAGACATTTCTTAAACTTTTGGAATGTTGTAGCTTTTAAATAAACTGCTAAAAATTAATGTGAATATTTTGTAATTTGGATTTTGGGCAGCCAAAATTATACGTTTTTGGTGAAAGTAGAAATCGAATAACAAAAAACAAAACAATGCTGTTAATAAATTATAGTTTTATGGTATTAAACTATCAGTTACTTCAATTCAAATCTAGACTTGTTAAATTGAAACTAGCTTCCATTTATAGGGCTTATCTGTGTTTTCCAAGGACAGTGAATGAATGTCTTTAACTCTTTACATAAAGAGAAACAAAAGGGTGTCCTCTCCTTAGTGCATATAAACATACATTATACATACATATTATACTATAGACAAATGTCGCCGGGACCGGCGGCAGAATTGATTATTAAATTTTTAATTACTTTTAATATTATTGGAATCCGTCTAATACTGGAATGGAATCATATTTGGAATCTCTAAATTATTTTTCATAATAATTTGTGTGAATTTTTATCCCAAAAAACATTTAATTTAGAAAAAAATATTGTATTTATTACTTGTTAAAATACTATACTACTAATTCTTAGAGACAATGACGTCGAAAAGTTTCCCCTTGTACTTTCAGTCGAATATAAATATTTCAAATTACATATATAATATATAATTATATGCATAAATTTTGAATGAATTTTAATTAATAAAATTAAACAAGAAATTTTGATTATATTTTTGTAAAATCAACACCTTTTAATTATTTCTAAAAAAAAGAGTAATTATAATTTTATATTTGAGTTTTCGAAATTGATTAGTATCATTAATGGGAATGTGTAGTGTGTGTGAAAAATTATGCAAATATAATTATTACCTATATATGATTATGTCTCTATAGTTGATTTATACAGAGACATAGACAGCTGTTTAGCGAGAACAGGGGGCACCACGAGTAGGCAGCTGTCACCACCCCCCACATGGATAGATAAATATAAAAAAATATTAAAGGGAGATCATTAATATAATTTTGAACGCAAATACATAATATACTCATAGAGTGATAATTTTAAAATTTTAAATATTATCTTTAGATTCAAATGTATAAAACACTCAGAAATACAATTTGAAATCTGAAAGCCGAAAATAATGAAAATTTCAAGGCTAGGCGTGTTTTGAAACAAATAGGAGACATTGTATTTGTAGCAAAATACGTCTACACTTGAAATAAGTAATTGTTAAAAGACCTTTTCGAAACAAATTCCAGTACAATGTCTCCAATACTGCAATTTGATTCGTATAAAAGTCTTAAACATTCGAGTTTTTATATAAAAATTTTGTCAAATATTTGTATTTAAGAAACAAATATCAATAATTTGTAGATATGAGTATGATGAGAGAAAGGACTTATGCATGAGATCAGAAACAGAAAATAATTAGATTGAAGTTTACAGGGGCGAATATTGAAATATAAGGGGGCTATTTTTAAAAGTAAATGATTTATTAATTACACTTAGATGTTATTTTTTTAAACAAAATTGAAATTATATTATCTTTTTTTTTTTTTTTTTTATTAAAATATAACCTTGTTACAGAGAACATTAGGTCATCAGGAATTATATTATCTATCCATGTGAAATAATTTTATTAAACTGAAAATATAAAAGCGAATTTGCTTCAAACCAATATCTCAAATTAAATTTAGAAAAAAGGAAAAGATTACAAAATTCCATATAGATAATTTTGAGTTTTAATTAATTTAATTATTTCTACTTAATCATTTAATATAAATGTTAAGATTAGTTGGACGAGCACCTACCTGAAAAAGAAAAAAATATTAGTAAAATAATATAGTGAATTTAAAGTAATATTAGAGTATTAAATAGATATATTACCTTAACAGCCAACGTCTCGTGTTTAGACCTGGGATGGTGATTCCACAGTAACACGTTCGACACCCGCGCACAATAAAAAATATACTCGCGATCCGATTCGAGAAGGAAACACTAAGGAAATGACGGGAAAATGGATAAAAGGTTAAAAAGATAAAGAATTTGATTTTCCAGAAAATAAGAAAATCAAATACTTAATCTAAATGTTAGTTTTAGTAGGACGAGCGAGCACCTACCTGAAAAAAGAAAACAAATATTAGTAAAATAATATAGTGAATTTAAAGTAATATTAGAGTATTAAATAGATATATTACCTTAACAGCCAACGTCTCGTGTTTAGACCTGGGATGGTGATTCCACAGAAACACGTTCGACACCCGCGCACAATAAAAAATATACTCGCGATTCGATTCGAGAAGGAAACACTAAGGAAATGACGGGAAAATGGATAAAAGGTTAAAAGATAAAGAATTTGATTTTCCAGAAAATAAGAAAATCAAATACTTAATCTAAATGTTAGTTTTAGTAGGACGAGCGAGCACCTACCTGAAAAAAGAAAACAAATATTAGTAAAATAATATAGTGAATTTAAAGTAATATTAGAGTATTAAATAGATATATTACCTTAACAGCCAACGTCTCGTGTTTAGACCTGGGATGGTGATTCCACAGAAACACGTTCGACACCCGCGCACAATAAAAAATATACTCGCGATTCGATTCGAGAAGGAAACACTAAGGAAATGACGGGAAAATGGATAAAAGGTTAAAAGATAAAGAATTTGATTTTCCAGAAAATAAGAAAATCAAATACTTAATCTAAATGTTAGTTTTAGTAGGACGAGCGAGCACCTACCTGAAAAAAGAAAACAAATATTAGTAAAATAATATAGTGAATTTAAAGTAATATTAGAGTATTAAATAGATATATTACCTTAACAGCCAACGTCTCGTGTTTAGACCTGGGATGGTGATTCCACAGAAACACGTTCGACACCCGCGCACAATAAAAAATATACTCGCGATTCGATTCGAGAAGGAAAGGCTAAGGAATTTACGGGAAAATGGATAAAAGGTTAAAAAGATAAAGAATTTGATTTTCCAGAAAATAAGAAAATCAAATACTTAATCTAAATGTTAGTTTTAGTAGGACGAGCGAGCACCTACCTGAAAAAAGAAAACAAATATTAGTAAAATAATATAGTGAATTTAAAGTAATATTAGAGTATTAAATAGATATATTACCTTAACAGCCAACGTCTCGTGTTTAGACCTGGGATGGTGATTCCACAGTAACACATTGACACCCGCGCACAATAAAAAATATACTCGCGATCCGATTCGAGAAGGAAACACTAAGGAAATGACGGGAAAATGGATAAAATGTTAAAAAGATAAAGAATTTGATTTTCCAGAAAATAAGAAAATCAAATACTTAATCTAAATGTTAGTTTTAGTAGGACGAGCGAGCACCTACCTGAAAAAGAAAACAAATATTAGTAAAATAATATAGTGAATTTAAAGTAATATTAGAGTATTAAATAGATATATTACCTTAACAGCCAACGTCTCGTGTTTAGACCTGGGATGGTGATTCCACAGTAACACATTCGACACCCGCGCACAATAAAAAATATACTCGCGATCCGATTCGAGAAGGAAACACTAAGGAAATGACGGGAAAATGGATAAAAGGTTAAAAAGATAAAGAATTTGATTTTCCAGAAAATAAGAAAATCAAATACTTAATCTAATTGTTAGTTTTAGTAGGACGAGCGAGCACCTACCTGAAAAAAGAAAACAAATATTAGTAAAATAATATAGTGAATTTAAAGTAATATTAGAGTATTAAATAGATATATTACCTTAACAGCCAACGTCTCGTGTTTAGACCTGGGATGGTGATTCCACAGAAACACGTTCGACACCCGCGCACAATAAAAAATATACTCGCGATTCGATTCGAGAAGGAAACACTAAGGAAATGACGGGAAAATGGATAAAATGTTAAAAAGATAAAGAATTTGATTTTCCAGAAAATAAGAAAATCAAATACTTAATCTAAATGTTAGTTTTAGTAGGACGAGCAAGCACCTACCTGAAAAAAGAAAACAAATATTAGTAAAATAATATAGTGAATTTAAAGTAATATTAGAGTATTAAATAGATATATTACCTTAACAGCCAACGTCTCGTGTTTAGACCTGGGATGGTGATTCCACAGTAACACATTGACACCCGCGCACAATAAAAAATATACTCGCGATCCGATTCGAGAAGGAAACACTAAGGAAATGACGGGAAAATGGATAAAAGGTTAAAAAGATAAAGAATTTGATTTTCCAGAAAATAAGAAAATCAAATACTTAATCTAAATGTTAGTTTTAGTAGGACGAGCGAGCACCTACCTGAAAAAAGAAAACAAATATTAGTAAAATAATATAGTGAATTTAAAGTAATATTAGAGTATTAAATAGATATATTACCTTAACAGCCAACGTCTCGTGTTTAGACCTGGGATGGTGATTCCACAGAAACACGTTCGACACCCGCGCACAATAAAAAATATACTCGCGATCCGATTCGAGAAGGAAACACTAAGGAAATGACGGGAAAATGGATAAAAGGTTAAAAAGATAAAGAATTTGATTTTCCAGAAAATAAGAAAATCAAATACTTAATCTAAATGTTAGTTTTAGTAGGACGAGCGAGCACCTACCTGAAAAAAGAAAACAAATATTAGTAAAATAATATAGTGAATTTAAAGTAATATTAGAGTATTAAATAGATATATTACCTTAACAGCCAACGTCTCGTGTTTAGACCTGGGATGGTGATTCCACAGAAACACGTTCGACACCCGCGCACAATAAAAAATATACTCGCGATCCGATTCGAGAAGGAAACACTAAGGAAATGACGGGAAAATGGATAAAAGGTTAAAAAGATAAAGAATTTGATTTTCCAGAAAATAAGAAAATCAAATACTTAATCTAATTGTTAGTTTTAGTAGGACGAGCGAGCACCTACCTGAAAAAAAGAAAACAAATATTAGTAAAATAATATAGTGAATTTAAAGTAATATTAGAGTATTAAATAGATATATTACCTTAACAGCCAACGTCTCGTGTTTAGACCTGGGATGGTGATTCCACAGAAACACGTTCGACACCCGCGCACAATAAAAATATACTCGCGATTCGATTCGAGAAGGGAAACACTAAGGAAAATGACAGGAAAATGGATAAAAGGTTAAAAAGATAAAGAATTTGATTTTCCAGAAAATAAGAAAATCAAATACTTAATCTAAATGTTAGTTTTAGTAGGACGAGCAAGCACCTACCTGAAAAAAGAAAACAAATATTAGTAAAATAATATAGTGAATTTAAAGTAATATTAGAGTATTAAATAGATATATTACCTTAACAGCCAACGTCTCGTGTTTAGACCTGGGATGGTGATTCCACAGAAACACGTTCGACACCCGCGCACAATAAAAAATATACTCGCGATTCGATTCGAGAAGGAAAGGCTAAGGAATTTACGGGAAAATGGATAAAAGGTTAAAAAGATAAAGAATTTGATTTTCCAGAAAATAAGAAAATCAAATACTTAATCTAAATGTTAGTTTTAGTAGGACGAGCGAGCACCTACCTGAAAAAAGAAAACAAATATTAGTAAAATAATATAGTGAATTTAAAGTAATATTAGAGTATTAAATAGATATATTACCTTAACAGCCAACGTCTCGTGTTTAGACCTGGGATGGTGATTCCACAGTAACACATTCGACACCCGCGCACAATAAAAAATATACTCGCGATCCGATTCGAGAAGGAAACACTAAGGAAATGACGGGAAAATGGATAAAAGGTTAAAAAGATAAAGAATTTGATTTTCCAGAAAATAAGAAAATCAAATACTTAATCTAAATGTTAGTTTTAGTAGGACGAGCGAGCACCTACCTGAAAAAGAAAACAAATATTAGTAAAATAATATAGTGAATTTAAAGTAATATTAGAGTATTAAATAGATATATTACCTTAACAGCCAACGTCTCGTGTTTAGACCTGGGATGGTGATTCCACAGTAACACATTGACACCCGCGCACAATAAAAAATATACTCGCGATCCGATTCGAGAAGGAAACACTAAGGAAATGACGGGAAAATGGATAAAAGGTTAAAAAGATAAAGAATTTGATTTTCCAGAAAATAAGAAAATCAAATACTTAATCTAATTGTTAGTTTTAGTAGGACGAGCGAGCACCTACCTGAAAAAAGAAAACAAATATTAGTAAAATAATATAGTGAATTTAAAGTAATATTAGAGTATTAAATAGATATATTACCTTAACAGCCAACGTCTCGTGTTTAGACCTGGGATGGTGATTCCACAGAAACACGTTCGACACCCGCGCACAATAAAAAATATACTCGCGATTCGATTCGAGAAGGAAACACTAAGGAAATGACGGGAAAATGGATAAAATGTTAAAAAGATAAAGAATTTGATTTTCCAGAAAATAAGAAAATCAAATACTTAATCTAAATGTTAGTTTTAGTAGGACGAGCGAGCACCTACCTGAAAAAAGAAAACAAATATTAGTAAAATAATATAGTGAATTTAAAGTAATATTAGAGTATTAAATAGATATATTACCTTAACAGCCAACGTCTCGTGTTTAGACCTGGGATGGTGATTCCACAGTAACACATTGACACCCGCGCACAATAAAAAATATACTCGCGATCCGATTCGAGAAGGAAACACTAAGGAAATGACGGGAAAATGGATAAAAGGTTAAAAAGATAAAGAATTTGATTTTCCAGAAAATAAGAAAATCAAATACTTAATCTAAATGTTAGTTTTAGTAGGACGAGCGAGCACCTACCTGAAAAAAGAAAACAAATATTAGTAAAATAATATAGTGAATTTAAAGTAATATTAGAGTATTAAATAGATATATTACCTTAACAGCCAACGTCTCGTGTTTAGACCTGGGATGGTGATTCCACAGAAACACGTTCGACACCCGCGCACAATAAAAAATATACTCGCGATTCGATTCGAGAAGGAAACACTAAGGAAATGACGGGAAAATGGATAAAAGGTTAAAAAGATAAAGAATTTGATTTTCCAGAAAATAAGAAAATCAAATACTTAATCTAATTGTTAGTTTTAGTAGGACGAGCGAGCACCTACCTGAAAAAAGAAAACAAATATTAGTAAAATAATATAGTGAATTTAAAGTAATATTAGAGTATTAAATAGATATATTACCTTAACAGCCAACGTCTCGTGTTTAGACCTGGGATGGTGATTCCACAGAAACACGTTCGACACCCGCGCACAATAAAAAATATACTCGCGATTCGATTCGAGAAGGAAACACTAAGGAAATGACGGGAAAATGGATAAAAGGTTAAAAAGATAAAGAATTTGATTTTCCAGAAAATAAGAAAATCAAATACTTAATCTAAATGTTAGTTTTAGTAGGACGAGCGAGCACCTACCTGAAAAAAGAAAACAAATATTAGTAAAATAATATAGTGAATTTAAAGTAATATTAGAGTATTAAATAGATATATTACCTTAACAGCCAACGTCTCGTGTTTAGACCTGGGATGGTGATTCCACAGAAACACGTTCGACACCCGCGCACAATAAAAAATATACTCGCGATTCGATTCGAGAAGGAAACACTAAGGAAATGACGGGAAAATGGATAAAAGGTTAAAAAGATAAAGAATTTGATTTTCCAGAAAATAAGAAAATCAAATACTTAATCTAAATGTTAGTTTTAGTAGGACGAGCAAGCACCTACCTGAAAAAAGAAAACAAATATTAGTAAAATAATATAGTGAATTTAAAGTAATATTAGAGTATTAAATAGATATATTACCTTAACAGCCAACGTCTCGTGTTTAGACCTGGGATGGTGATTCCACAGAAACACGTTCGACACCCGCGCACAATAAAAAATATACTCGCGATCCGATTCGAGAAGGAAACACTAAGGAAATGACGGGAAAATGGATAAAAGGTTAAAAAGATAAAGAATTTGATTTTCCAGAAAATAAGAAAATCAAATACTTAATCTAAATGTTAGTTTTAGTAGGACGAGCGAGCACCTACCTGAAAAAAGAAAACAAATATTAGTAAAATAATATAGTGAATTTAAAGTAATATTAGAGTATTAAATAGATATATTACCTTAACAGCCAACGTCTCGTGTTTAGACCTGGGATGGTGATTCCACAGAAACACGTTCGACACCCGCGCACAATAAAAAATATACTCGCGATCCGATTCGAGAAGGAAACACTAAGGAAATGACGGGAAAATGGATAAAAGGTTAAAAAGATAAAGAATTTGATTTTCCAGAAAATAAGAAAATCAAATACTTAATCTAAATGTTAGTTTTAGTAGGACGAGCGAGCACCTACCTGAAAAAAAGAAAACAAATATTAGTAAAATAATATAGTGAATTTAAAGTAATATTAGAGTATTAAATAGATATATTACCTTAACAGCCAACGTCTCGTGTTTAGACCTGGGATGGTGATTCCACAGAAACACGTTCGACACCCGCGCACAATAAAAAATATACTCGCGATCCGATTCGAGAAGGAAACACTAAGGAAATGACGGGAAAATGGATAAAAGGTTAAAAAGATAAAGAATTTGATTTTCCAGAAAATAAGAAAATCAAATACTTAATCTAAATGTTAGTTTTAGTAGGACGAGCGAGCACCTACCTGAAAAAAGAAAACAAATATTAGTAAAATAATATAGTGAATTTAAAGTAATATTAGAGTATTAAATAGATATATTACCTTAACAGCCAACGTCTCGTGTTTAGACCTGGGATGGTGATTCCACAGAAACACGTTCGACACCCGCGCACAATAAAAAATATACTCGCGATCCGATTCGAGAAGGAAACACTAAGGAAATGACGGGAAAATGGATAAAAGGTTAAAAGATAAAGAATTTGATTTTCCAGAAAATAAGAAAATCAAATACTTAATCTAAATGTTAGTTTTAGTAGGACGAGCGAGCACCTACCTGAAAAAAGAAAACAAATATTAGTAAAATAATATAGTGAATTTAAAGTAATATTAGAGTATTAAATAGATATATTACCTTAACAGCCAACGTCTCGTGTTTAGACCTGGGATGGTGATTCCACAGAAACACGTTCGACACCCGCGCACAATAAAAAATATACTCGCGATTCGATTCGAGAAGGAAAGGCTAAGGAATTTACGGGAAAATGGATAAAAGGTTAAAAAGATAAAGAATTTGATTTTCCAGAAAATAAGAAAATCAAATACTTAATCTAAATGTTAGTTTTAGTAGGACGAGCGAGCACCTACCTGAAAAAAGAAAACAAATATTAGTAAAATAATATAGTGAATTTAAAGTAATATTAGAGTATTAAATAGATATATTACCTTAACAGCCAACGTCTCGTGTTTAGACCTGGGATGGTGATTCCACAGAAACACGTTCGACACCCGCGCACAATAAAAAATATACTCGCGATCCGATTCGAGAAGGAAACACTAAGGAAATGACGGGAAAATGGATAAAAGGTTAAAAAGATAAAGAATTTGATTTTCCAGAAAATAAGAAAATCAAATACTTAATCTAAATGTTAGTTTTAGTAGGACGAGCAAGCACCTACCTGAAAAAAGAAAACAAATATTAGTAAAATAATATAGTGAATTTAAAGTAATATTAGAGTATTAAATAGATATATTACCTTAACAGCCAACGTCTCGTGTTTAGACCTGGGATGGTGATTCCACAGAAACACGTTCGACACCCGCGCACAATAAAAAATATACTCGCGATTCGATTCGAGAAGGAAACACTAAGGAAATGACGGGAAAATGGATAAAAGGTTAAAAAGATAAAGAATTTGATTTTCCAGAAAATAAGAAAATCAAATACTTAATCTAAATGTTAGTTTTAGTAGGACGAGCGAGCACCTACCTGAAAAAGAAAACAAATATTAGTAAAATAATATAGTGAATTTAAAGTAATATTAGAGTATTAAATAGATATATTACCTTAACAGCCAACGTCTCGTGTTTAGACCTGGGATGGTGATTCCACAGTAACACATTGACACCCGCGCACAATAAAAAATATACTCGCGATCCGATTCGAGAAGGAAACACTAAGGAAATGACGGGAAAATGGATAAAAGGTTAAAAAGATAAAGAATTTGATTTTCCAGAAAATAAGAAAATCAAATACTTAATCTAAATGTTAGTTTTAGTAGGACGAGCGAGCACCTACCTGAAAAAAGAAAACAAATATTAGTAAAATAATATAGTGAATTTAAAGTAATATTAGAGTATTAAATAGATATATTACCTTAACAGCCAACGTCTCGTGTTTAGACCTGGGATGGTGATTCCACAGAAACACGTTCGACACCCGCGCACAATAAAAAATATACTCGCGATTCGATTCGAGAAGGAAAGGCTAAGGAATTTACGGGAAAATGGATAAAAGGTTAAAAAGATAAAGAATTTGATTTTCCAGAAAATAAGAAAATCAAATACTTAATCTAAATGTTAGTTTTAGTAGGACGAGCGAGCACCTACCTGAAAAAAGAAAACAAATATTAGTAAAATAATATAGTGAATTTAAAGTAATATTAGAGTATTAAATAGATATATTACCTTAACAGCCAACGTCTCGTGTTTAGACCTGGGATGGTGATTCCACAGTAACACATTGACACCCGCGCACAATAAAAAATATACTCGCGATCCGATTCGAGAAGGAAACACTAAGGAAATGACGGGAAAATGGATAAAAGGTTAAAAAGATAAAGAATTTGATTTTCCAGAAAATAAGAAAATCAAATACTTAATCTAAATGTTAGTTTTAGTAGGACGAGCGAGCACCTACCTGAAAAAAGAAAACAAATATTAGTAAAATAATATAGTGAATTTAAAGTAATATTAGAGTATTAAATAGATATATTACCTTAACAGCCAACGTCTCGTGTTTAGACCTGGGATGGTGATTCCACAGTAACACATTGACACCCGCGCACAATAAAAAATATACTCGCGATCCGATTCGAGAAGGAAACACTAAGGAAATGACGGGAAAATGGATAAAAGGTTAAAAAGATAAAGAATTTGATTTTCCAGAAAATAAGAAAATCAAATACTTAATCTAAATGTTAGTTTTAGTAGGACGAGCGAGCACCTACCTGAAAAAAGAAAACAAATATTAGTAAAATAATATAGTGAATTTAAAGTAATATTAGAGTATTAAATAGATATATTACCTTAACAGCCAACGTCTCGTGTTTAGACCTGGGATGGTGATTCCACAGTAACACATTGACACCCGCGCACAATAAAAAATATACTCGCGATCCGATTCGAGAAGGAAACACTAAGGAAATGACGGGAAAATGGATAAAAGGTTAAAAAGATAAAGAATTTGATTTTCCAGAAAATAAGAAAATCAAATACTTAATCTAAATGTTAGTTTTAGTAGGACGAGCGAGCACCTAC
Source organism: Forficula auricularia (assembly GCA_024734495.1). Taxonomy (NCBI): domain Eukaryota; kingdom Metazoa; phylum Arthropoda; class Insecta; order Dermaptera; family Forficulidae; genus Forficula; species Forficula auricularia. The sequence goes on from JALMQS010000150.1 coordinate 4,676,964, forward strand.
CTGAAAAAAGAAAACAAATATTAGTAAAATAATATAGTGAATTTAAAGTAATATTAGAGTATTAAATAGATATATTACCTTAACAGCCAACGTCTCGCGTTTAGACCTGGGATGCTGATTCCACAGTAACACATTGACACCCGCGCACAATAAAAAATATACTCGCGATCCGATTCGAGAAGGAAAGGCTAAGGAATTTACGGGAAAATGGAACAGGTTAAAAAGAGCGAGCACCTACCTGAAAAAAGAGGAAAAATATTAGTAATATAATTTAGAGAATTTAAAGTATTTTTCTATATAAATAGTCGTAATAAAATTATATTTAACATATTATTTATTTTATTTCATATTTTTTTTTTTTTTGAAAAACTCAAAAGTGTACTTGAAAAATTTAGAATATTTCTTACTTATTTAATTATAAGAATAGAGTATTATAAAGATATCTTACCTTAACATCCAACGTCTCGTGTCTGGACCTGGAATACTTTGACCGTACAGGACCCCACTTATACTCAAGTAAAAATATACTCGCGAAACATTTCGAAGGAATAAGGATTTCTAAAAACATGGATTGAGGTTGGTTAGGATTAGGGACAGGACATGATTCTCTTGAAAAAGAATCATGAGCTCAAGTAGGGAGGGAGGCCAGGCCCTGAAGTAGGTCTGTACATCTTTATCTATAAGAACAATGAAGTACACACCTACCCGTTACCCCAGCTATTAAAAGTAATATAAGTGATGAAGTGTTGTTTATTAGTAAGGGGTGGAGTCACCTGAGAGGATGGATGAAGGTCCAGAAGCCATATTGTAACATTCCCAGTTGATGTTTCACACGCCACTGACTGAGTTACAATGACCACTATCCATATCTCCTTCCCCCTTATATAGCCCTCACACTATTCCCAGCCCCCTCCCACCGTCCCTATCTACCCCCACCACTGTCCCTATCTACCCCCACCACTGTCCCTATCTACCCCCACGCACACCCCTCCCTGCTTTCCCTTTCTCGCTCCGCCTTATATACCCCTCGAGAGCAGCTTAGAATAATACATACGTCATACTCCTCATTTTCATTTTTGCTTATTCATTTTAATTATTTAAACGTGTTTAAAGCAGATCATGACAATAATGAAAATATTATTGACTTTAAAAAATTCCTATAGAAGTTCAAGAGACGTGGTCTACTAATTGATCTGAGAAGTTATGGATTATTTTTATTATGTCAGAAGAGTTGATTCCAAAACCCCATGTTATTTAGATTGGAAACTTTATCCCTTGCATAGGGCCTCAAAGGTGCCTCTTGTTTAAAATTATATTAAGTTCTAAATCACACTTCGAGGTCTGAGGTTTTACTATGAAAATTGATCATTTCTGTGTGAAGCATAGACTATTCCTGTAAAGATCTCTTAAATTTGAATTAGACTTTTTTTTTACTTTACCATACATGGTATGGTCAAGTATTGTGATCGTGCATGAAAAAAGTTGTTTTTTTAACTATTTTTTTCGAAATATCTCAAAAACGGCTGAAACTAATTTGATTAAAAAAATTGGGCGAAACCATGGCATTTCGATATACAAAAAAGCCCTCATAAGTGTACATCAAGGCTCTTCTACCAAATTCAACCAAATTTTGTAGAGATAATCAGTGGGCCCCCAGTAGTCTAAAAATGCAAAAACTAACCCCCTCTCCTACATGATTATAAATAATTTTATTAAATATTAAATATTAAATATAAGAGAGGAGCCAGGGTGTATGGTAAAGTCAAGTGGATGGCCACATCAGAACGTGCCAATTTTTTTTTTGTTCCGATTATTTTGTCCATAAGTATATATTATATTTAAGTATGGTATATTAAAATATTTTTTTTTCAGGTCGACACTAAAGATCCTCATCATTCCCTTAAACATTTAACAAGAGTTTGTATTTTGACAAATTTAACTTTAATGCTTGCATGGAATGCCTCTGAAGCTGCATCACTAATAGAAACGTATAAAATGTTCGAAAACAAGCCTCCAGATCTTATCATGCAACGAGACGATAATTCACCATATCAAAAAGTAATTTTATACTGAATCTTTTTGTTATTTATTACATATTCAAGGTGTTTTCTAGGAAGGGGATTTCTCAAGCAGTTTGAGAAGTCGCCCTAGTAATCAATTTAAATATAATAAGCTAGTACCTGGAACACCGAGAGCGATGCTCGGTAATTTTTTGATTCAGTTAAAATCGATATATTAATATTATTTTTAATTTATAATTTGAAAGTTTATATTGGGAAAATAAGTGACAAGTTTTTTATGTGTGACTTTTTATTTATCCACCAACGTTTCGTCGACTTTGCCGACTTCTTCAGGGCTTCAAATAGTCATGTCACACTACTTCGTTTAAATTTTTTTTACCTTCGTTACCATTGAAGGCCATCAGAATACAATTTTCAAAAAGCTATATGGCACACTCACAAAAAACACAATTTTTTTCTCTCTTTTAATAACAACCTTATCAATACAGAACAGAACTGTTCTGTATTGATAAGGTTGTTATTAAAAGAGAGAAAAAATTGTGTTTTTTCTGAATGTGCCAAATATCTTTTGAAAATTGTATTCTGATGGCCTTCAACGGTAAGCTTGAAGGTAAAAAAGAAAATTTAAACGAATGTGTGACATGACTATTTGAAGCCCTGAAGAAGTCGGCAAAGTCGACGAAACGTTGGTGGATAAATAAAAAAGTCACACATAAAAAACTTGTCCTTATTTTCCCAATATAAACTTTCAAATTATAAATTAAATTATGGACGGAAATGATAATAATTATTTTTAATTTTAAATTCAGCTAAAAATGTCAATTTTTAATTCAGACAAAATAAAATAAAATTGAAATAAAACTTAATTTACATTTTTACCAACGTTTACACCCGCTATGGCCATCACCAAGACGTATCACTGGCCACAAAGTTTTGAATATAATATTGCAATTAAAAATAATATTAATTTACACAGAGGTTCTTTTGTTGACTCTTTTTAATCATGAAGAAGGAGGTATGATCTTTCGAATTGTCGGATTTTTTAAGAAAATGATATTGATATTCTAATAAATTCATAAGAATTTTGCTAGCTTGGTGTGTACTGGATATATAAATTTTTTATTGTTAAAGGATAAATAAATTATTTTATAGAAAAATACCTTTAATTAATTAAATTGGCAAATTCTAATATATAATAATAGTTGTAATGATCTATTAGTGGAATTTAAAATAAAAAAAACCAATTAATTTTATTAAAAGAAAATTGAAAAAAATTTGATTATAAATTTTTATTCAAACAACCGCCTGTGAATAATTATTTCAATTAACAAAAAACCCATCAAAAATAACTTAGCCGAAGATGAGACCGTGACAGATCGAATTGTCAACACATCAACCACCTAACCCGTGAATTTCATCGAAATCGTTAGAGCCGTTTTCGAGAAACCGATTATATATATATATACAAGAATTGGTGGTTTAATATAATAAGATAAGATAAGATTAATTATTTATTTAGTGAATTGTATACATTGTATTTTAGCTTTCGACTCCGAAGATTACTTCTCGACCATCGAGTCTCCTTGATTATCTTTTGAGTCCTTGTTTTTAATAAGAGGAAAAAACTAATTAAATAAAAAAACCTCTTTTCCGATAATTATTCCAATTCCATTATCGTCTCCTCCCCAATCCTCCTTTGCATAAATTCTATTTCTTAATTAATTATTATTGTTACTTGTAATAAGCTATTAGTGAGTTTTAAAATAAATAAAATTTATTAAATCGAAATTGAAAAGTACTTGTTTGTTTGATTATGCCTTTATCATGACAACCCTTGTAAATTTCAATAAAATTAATCAAAAAATGATATTTTTTTTCATTTTTGCAGGGCTGAAGTTAGTGAAAATCTAATGAGTACTCCGCACATGAAATACAAACATTTTGGGACCTAGATTAACTTTCGGGGGAGAGCAATGCTTTCATTAAAATCGAAGAAAATTATTAAAAAGGGGGCGGATGGAATGATGCCTCTTCCTTTAAAACTAAGGCAGTGCAAGGACATGGGAAATACAAGTCAAGACCTGTTTCAGACTAGCAGAGATTAATTTCTTAATTTCTATTAATCTAGGAACGGCCTTTTGACTTTTTCACTTAGACCAAAACGAATCTCGTTATTATAGTTATATAGAGAGAATATTCAAACGACTTAACTAAAATTCAGAGAAAATGTAAAAAAAGCAATTATTTGCTGAGGTTCTAAATGGTGAAAGGACCGTAGCAAGTGGGGATCCAGGTCGTTATTTGTTAGAAGGGTTGTTTTTACCCCTCGGGAATCGAACCCGCGTGCCAATAACAGCAATCAGGGCCATTTGGCTACCCTGTGAGATGAGAATGTACATATGTCAGAGAGGTTAAATAAGATATCCTAGAGAATGAGATAGAAATCAAGTTTCTAAGATGAGTTCTTTTCATTTTATCAAGAAAAAAGTGAGATTTTTTTCAAAAAATTGCAGTTTTTCAAAACTTCAACCTAATTGCGGCACGGGTTACCATTATCCAATTAAGATGAAACTTTGTTTAAATTGTAGCAAATTTAATCTAGTTTAAAAATGTATGAAATGGTCTTTGTCGAAAACGTGCTCCATCATGGTCGAAATGGGAAAAAATCGAAAAAAGTGCGAGTTTTTGGGTTAAAGTCCGAAAATTTCGAGGTTCTTCGCCCATCAAAAGTTGTCCCCACACTTTGGAGGTCCCAAACTTAGATTTGGCATACCCACATCATACCAAACGATCCTAGAAAAAAATCTTTTCCCGCAATTAATGTAAGCTGAAACTTCCCTATATACTGGGCTATTGCGGGGTTTTTCTAACAAAATGTATAAATGGACCTGAAATTTTTAAATTGCTATAACTCCAGACGATTTGAAGATAAAATCGTAAATGTATATATCATTTTAAAAGAAAATGAATGGAGTGTTGCTCGATGCCCGAATTATTGTAAAATATGTAATTTAAATAAAACATTTTGTTAAAAAAAATAAATAAATATTTTGGTATATTAATTTAATATTAATTTGCGATTATTGGAATCCAAAATAAATAATCAAAACTACGATAAATTTATCTCAATGTATAATAATTCCTATAGCGCCCATGCTATTCTCGTTGTTCCTGCCTGCTGATGACGTCACGTTCTCGAGTTGATGTTGGCCTCACCAAATCGACACCAGGGCGTGTCTATATCTTATATGGTCTAAGATTCGACCAATGTCAATTGTAATAATTTCAAGCCCTTGTTTGCTAACTTGGCAGCACGACCGTGTAGAAGGGAGGAGTTTTTATTTAAATTCACTGCAGTATTACTCTAAATGTAGTTAATTCTTAGTCAAAATTGTTTGTGAGATATTCCTATTTGTATAAAGAACATTCTGCAAAATTTTCAATTTTTTGCATTCAGTCCCTTTTCAGATATTGACCTGAGAAGATTGACATTAATAGGTTTTAGGCCATTTTTGAAAAGCTCTAGAAAAAAAACGAGTGCATTCTCAGGACTACAACTTATACTGCAGGTAGTTATATAAATATACAACACAGAAATAACTTATTATTAGTGAGTCTCTTTTTCTCAATAAAGGTGAAAGTTAAGAGTTAGGTACGAGTCTTTAAGCGCCAATTTCGTTGTCAAAAGGTTTCCCCACTCTGCTCACCTCCTCCTATTTTAGTTATTTGAGCGCTCCCAGGGCGCAGCACTGCCTGAATATTTACCCGGGGATTTTAAAATATAATTTGATTCCGTCTAATTGGTTTTTAATTAAAATCGCAGTATATCAATATTAATATAATTATTAATATTAAAATAATATAATAAATATTATTAATATTATTTTTTAATATTTTTATTAAATCAAACCACGTAATAGAACCGAATATGTGCAAATCAACTCCGGTTCGGTTAGTATATATTCAGTTCGGCTCGGGTGGGTTCGTATAGCTCCTGGCTGTATTTAGACAGTTCGGTTGGCGTCAATTGAAAAAGTATGTTTAATGAGACTCCTTTTATTTGATCTATTAAGTGGGAGATAAATTTAACCTAATTTATCGAACGGAGAATTTACCAGTGCTCGAAGCCTTAAAAACTCTTAAATCGGATATTAGATTGTATCTAACTTTCTGAGATTTGGCTCGTAATCCGGCTTTTTTCCTTCTACTCTGTTCTTTTCACGATTGAATGGCAATCCCATACAGTGCCTTTAGGGGATGCACCTCCTGGTGTATCTCCTTCTCACATCAATATCATTAAAAAAAAAAAGATTATCATTGAAATACTTCTAGCATCGATTGATGGCAAAACGAAATTTATGAACAATACAGTTCCGGTGATATTAAATTTCAAAAATCGAATTTTTCAGGCTCTTTAACAATGCATTATACAGGATATCGGAAAATTTACATCCATATTTAATCATAATTAAGAAACCCTTCTTACCATTTTTATAAAAAACTAAACCAACATTAAAGAATAACCAATACATATTTTAAGACAATTTTGATTCATAGTTACAACACAGTTTCTGAGATAATAATGAATAAATAATGAAAAATGTATAAAAAAAAATTTACACTAAAAACAATTTGGCAACAGCGCATTTATTTAACCAGCGAAAGATGTATAAAGCGGGCATGCGCTAGATTTTTCAAAATTATAATTTTCATAAAGTGTAACGTAGGCGTTGATTACATTTGTTAAAAAATAACAAAACGATTTTTATAGAAATTTAAAATGTATTTTATCTGTCATTTTAATATAAAAATATTCAATCTCTTACAATGGTGCCAAATTTGTCAAACGAGCACGGGATTGGCTCAAGGGGTTGTAAATTAGGTGTGTCGTAAAATAAATATTTTAATTGTTCATATCTCGTCTTCCGAAAGTCGCAGAGCCTTGAAATTTGAAGCTCTTAAGCTATCTATATGTTACAAGAAGTATAACAAGATTTTGGCTAAAATAGAAAAACCGGAAGTTGATATTTACGTAGGAAAAAATTTACCCCCCCCCTTCGTTTCGCAACCATAAAATCTCAGAGCTCCGAAATTTGAAACTTAAGTTCGATCTAGGCTAGAAGGAGATACAGCAAGCTTTTGGTTGAAATTTAATAATTAATTAAAAAAAAAGTGTTGTCAAAAATTTGCGGCCACTAAAATTTTGCAGCCGTAGGCACGTGCCTACTTTGCCTATGCGTAAATACGGCCCTACCGTCTCCCACGAATTTGTTAAATAATTGTGAAAAAGGACGACTAATCTCTTTTGTTCATCGTTCAATCCTATTTGCTGCTGCCTTTTACAATAGATAATAGAAATGTTTTCAAAACAAACATATTAAATGAATGTTCCTTTTCTTTGACCAATTTCTTTGGAATTATTTGCAAAAACAACATTTGATAAAAATTTATATTTTTTCTCTCTAAAATTTTAAATTTCTAAATTTTCGCTTCTTTTGTGCGGCCCTTTGCCCCTGGTTTGCTTACATCTCTCCCCGTTTTCCGCCTGCCTTGCTCCTTCTATTACATCGATAGCTAATTGACACTACCTACTCCAATCGGGTATTTGAATCCATGAGAAATAACTGATGAAATAATTCTAAAATAAAAATAGTGATTTTAGAAGGTCAAACCGTCGACATCTATTTTCTCTAACAAATTATCAATATACATATTTATATTCGTTATATATGCAAGGGTCTTTCGAGATACATAGGAGCTGCATCTTTACTGGTGTGCCCTTTCTTGCATTCGATTGCATTAAAAAAATATATATTTATTTGCATCAAGCAGAGGACAACTTCTTTGATTTTTCTTTATGAATCAACAACTCGATCTGCTACTCTCGGCAAAAAAATCTTTTAAATTAAAGAAATAAGCTGACGTGTTCTGATGTGGCCATCCACTTGACTTTACCATACAACCTGGACCCCAAAATTATTTATAATCATGTAGGGGGTTGGGGGTTAGGTTTTGAATTTTTATACTTCTGGGCTCCCACTGATTATCTATGCTAAAATTTGTTTGAGTTTGCTAAATTGCCAAGATTATCATTTTTTGACCGCCCCCCCCCTATTTTGGGCGGTTAGTTTGCATTTTTAGACTATAAGGGTCCACTGATTATGTGTTTACGAAATTTGGTTGAGTTTGCTCAAATCGGCTTAGATTTTTCAATTTTTAACTCCCTCCACCCCCCTTAATTTTGGTTCGATATGCACCAAAATCTAATCAGCTCTTAATCTCAATGGACCAAAACTACCTGTGAAATTTGGTAACGCACAGACTAACGGACTACCAGACAACCAGACAGACTACCTAACAGACATTTTGACAAAACAATTATTATCTCGAAAAATATAATTTTTTCGATGTTCACTTATTAGAGTTTTTTGTAGAGCGAAATGCGCATGGTTTTGCTCAATTTTTTAATCAAAATAGTTTCAGCCGTTTTTTGATATTTCGAAAAAAGAAGGAAAAAAAAACACTTTTTTCATACACGATTACAATACTTGACCATACCCTGTATGGTAAAGTAAGAAATCATTCTGAAAATGATTTTTCTTAGCTTTTCCGCACGAAAACAGATGTTCGAACTTTTTAGAATGAATTCAATATTCCGGCCCTCATGGCAATTTTTACACCACTTGGAACAATTAAAAAAATAATAATAAGTGGTTTTCCAGTACGAATGCAACAATGCGTGTTTTGTTTGGAGAGTGGGTCGATGGATCTGGAGTTGATCTTTGCGGTCACTGAGTCAATGTGCCAGTTGAATAGTGGATTCATGGACCTGTTGAGTACAGTAGGTTGGCCCTTTGACAGCATGCGGGAGGGTTGCAAGCAAACTTAGGATTTACTGCCCTCTGACTGGGAAAGAAAGAGGCAGAGTTTCAATCACTCGAAATTTTGTCTGGCGGCCGGAATTTCGAATTACGCGTTTCTAATTTCAATGGTTTAGTATTTTTTTGCCTGTCAAAGGGCTTCTCGAATAAGTTGAAGCCAAGGGGTGAACCGCGACCTAATATCGTGTACAGCTACTTCCATTTCCACTTTTATTTCAAGTAGAAGAGAAGTAGATGAAGGGAATTAACTTTATTATGAATTCCAAGGGTGTACACATAATTCCAATTGCGGTTCACCCCTCTGGTCGAAGCCAATGGAGTGCGGATGGACACAACACTTCTGCGATTGAGAAGGCTGTAAAAATGCCACCAGCATAATGCTTCTTGAGGAGTGTTGCCCACCTTTTTTACTTTCACTTTATTCATAGAATATAATGTGGAAGTATTGCGATGCCCTGTCTGGGTCCTGACTCTTTGAGACCGATTCTATATATATATATATATATATATATATATGTTAACATTTAAATGAAAGCGAAAGTTAAAAACTTTTATCCGGTCACTGCCCTATTTTGGTGCACTTGGGACCAGACTCGTTTTGATAGTGAACCAAGAGTTGAAAAAGATACAGGACCCAGCCGGGTATGAGAAGGCATTTGCGGGCTTAACGCAGAAGATGTCGGATCATACCCGGCTGGGTCCTGTATCTTTTTTCAACTCTTGGTTCACTATCAAAACGAGTCTGGTCCCAAGTGCACCAAAATAGGGCAGTGACCGGATAAAAGTTTTAACTTTCGCTTTCATTTAAATGTTAACATATAAACATTCTAAATAAAATTTATTATTGAAAAACTGAACAAAATTCATCTGTTTCGATTCCCCAAAGAATCAGACAGATGAGAATTGTAGTAAATTTATATATATATACCTATACACGAGCTGCCTCCGGGCGTGCCTTCGGCACGCCCTCTACAACTCAACCCTCCAGCAGGTGACGCGCTGGCAGGCGGCGTCTCGGCATGTGATTATTACGTCTCCAAAATTCATTTAAAAAAAGCTCCATTCTCAAAAAGTATGTTTTTTTTTGTTTGTTTTTTTAATTATAAAACCTGGCAAAAAATTAACTTTTTCATTAAATTTAGCACGTAGAATTTTAACATTTTATTGTAGTTTTAATAGATAGAAGACGCTATCCACTTGGCATAGTTTGGCTCAGCTTATGAGTAACTCCACAAATAAGGGTCCAAACTTACTTTACAATCTTGAGTGAGTATAGCATAAAAACGACTCAAAATCAATGGAAAAATATAATCAAAAAACAACAAATTCTAATTTTAATATATATATTAATATGTGCTATAACATATTAGTGAGTTTTAAAATTAAAAAAACCATTTAAAAATAAAAGATAATTGAAAAAATGTAAACAAACTTTCTATTGAGATTTTCATCTATCAATAATTACTTTAAATTAAGAAAAGATCAATTAAGATTAAATTTGTCGAGGTCTCAGACCTATCCAGATCGCTTTCTCATCCTCAAAACTTGTTAATAGATTTTGTTTCGTCAAAATCGGTAGAGCCGTTTTCAAAATAGAACTAAGATACAAACAAATATATATACGAGCCCAGACCCATCTCGAGTGGCCCACAATATTTTTTCTTTTAAATAAAATTGTGCTAATTCACGGTAAATTTAATTTAAATATTTATTTTTATTATCATTTGGAACAACATTTTAAACAATTTAAAACATTTTATTGTAACATTTAACTTAAAATTATTTTTTAATTTATTAAAAACAAGGAAAACATATAAAATCCAAAACCTTTACCACTGAGTGACGTCGCCTTTATTTTTAATTACGGCTTGAATTATTTTGGGCAACGTACTTATTAAGTTTTGACACTCATCTTGAATGGAAAGTATCCCAAATATTTTGATGTTTGTGTTTTAATTCGACTACGTTTCTAGCTGGTTGTATTCGTAATAGCTTTTTTATTGTGTGCCAAAGGGTTTCTGTTGGTGACAAGTCGGGAGGGACTGTTTGCCACCCACTCCAAAAGTGGAACATTATGATCAGAAAGCAATTTTAAAGATTTTCTTGTTGTATGGCCGCCCCGTCTTGTTGGAACACAAAATTATTAGTATTCTGCAATGCATCTGCCATTGTTGGCAGTAACTATTTTTAAAATCTCTAAATATTTATTGGTGTTTAATGAAGTGAAGTTTTCCAACACCTCTAGGAGAAATTAAACCCCATACCATAACTGAAGCAGGAAATTTTACTTTCTTTTCAAACAATCTCAATTTAAAGCTTCATTTTTTCTGACGAATAACTCTGCTTCGATTGTCTCCAACACAAACTTCAAAACGAGACTCATCACTCCAATGGACACTATTCCATTTATCACTAATCCAATTAATGTGACTTTTAGCCCATTTAAGCCGGTTTTTCTTTTGTTTTAATGTCAAGAGTGGCTTTTCTTTCGCCTAAAAAAAATTAGTAAAATTACAAAAAAAAAATTTGGAATAAGTTGCAATAAAATTACCTTGTAAGTTTTAAAACCTAACTTAAGGGCTTCTCTATGGCACGTGGATCTTGAAACACTTCGCTCCAAAGAACAGATAATTGCACCATAGTTCGAACGCCTGTTTTTTCTAATAATCTTCTTCAATGCCCGTCTACCAGCATCTGATATTTTGGATTTCGACACATACCGAGGTGTTTAGCTATTGTACCCGTTGTTTTATAAACTCGAATAATATTTCTGACAGTAAACTTTGATAAATTAACTAGATCGCCAATTTCCCGCATTTGATTTTCCCCTTTTTAAATAAATTGATAATAATGGAGCGAATTTTTTCATCAACAACCTTTCCACGAGTCATTTTTACTAATAATAAACAAAACAAACTTTCTTTTGTTGGAAAAAAGGCAAAGCCTACTTGATTATTTCACATATTCAATGATTCTTAAAAAAAAAAATCGTGAAAAGCAAAGAATTATTTTTTATATAAAAATATGTTTTTAACAATCAAAAAATAATTTTTAAGTTAAATGTTACAATAAAATGTTTTAAATTGTTTAAAATGTTGTTTCAAATGATAATAAAAATAAATATTTAAATTAATTAATTTATTTATTTTTCGAGGATCTTAATTCTCTTTTAGAATAGGTGTTGATTTTCTTTGTTTGCAAAAAATAATAACACAGTTATATTTTTTCATTTATTTTATTTTATTGTTATATCAAAGGACGTTTCGACATATACATTCATGTCATCATCAGCCTTGAACAATCTTAAATTTATTTGATCCAATCAAATCACATTCTGATTCATCTGAATACATATTACAAGTTATCAATTATTTCTTTTCTCTATTTTTACTATTTAATGATCTATACGATAACACAAAGAACTCGGAGTTCTTTGTGTTATCGTATAGATCATTAAATAGTAAAAATAGAGAAAAGAAATAATTGATAACTTGTGATATGTATTCAGATGAATCAGAATGTGATTTGATTGGATCAAATAAATTTAAGATTGTTCAAGGCTGATGATGACATGAATGTATATGTCGAAACGTCCTTTGATATAACAATAAAATAAAATAAATGAAAAAAATATAACTGTGTTATTATTTTTTGCAAACAAAGAAAATCAACACCTATTCTAAAAGAGAATTAAGATCCTCGAAAAATAAATAAATAAATTAATATAAATAAAATTCTCAGATCCAATCTTATAAATAAATATTTAAATTAAATTTACCGAGAATTAGCATAATTTTATTTAAAAAGAAAAAAATATTGGTTGGCCAATTGAGATGGGACGGGGCTCGTGTATATATATATAAAACAATTTTTGCTCGTTTAATAAGAGTAGATAGATAAGATTGAATTCATTTAGGCCGATAGGTGTAGCTCAAATTGTTCAAATTTTTCTAATCCTAAGCCCCTAAAGCTAAGATAACGGTACAGGGTACAATTGGCACCGAGAGCAAGCCAAGCCTCCTCCCATCCCCATCCCTTTCCCTCTATTAAAACTCCCCTCCCTCCCTAAACATACTACTTGTCAACTATATTGCTATATTCAAAAATTCGATCATTCCAGATTCCAGGTAGAACTTCATAGTTGATACAGGATACAGCCCTCTCGGTCAGGCATTTCTCTTCCAGCTGAATTTTTTTTTCATTTTGGTATGTATTCCAAGTTTTACACACGCACTTCATAATTTTAATTGGGTTCTTTCTGAGAGTCAACCGAAACAGTATTCTATGTAATTATATATATCGATCGTTTTGTGTTTCTACTTATTTATTAAATGTTGGTAGTTCTGAATAAGGTTGAGCACTGTTAGTAAAATCATAACTATCTGAGAACTAACCTATATTTAATAATTGAGCACAAAAATTATGTATTAAATCCAACGTGTAACCATAATTTGAAGAAGTTGAGAAGCCTCAATAAAGAGACGAAATGTTGCTTTCAAATAAACTGTTCATTTAGTGTTATGATATATGCCGTAGTGTTTATGGGGCCCTTCACTCCTACTGTTAGTAAAATCATAAGTATCTGAGAACTAACCTATATTTAATAATTGAGCACAAAAATTATGTATTAAATCCAACGTGTAACCATAATTTGAAGAGCTTGAGAAGCCTCAGACGAAATGTTGCTTTCAAATAAACTGTTCATTTAGTGTTATAATATATGCCGTAGTGTTTATGGGGCCCTTCACTCACTGAAGCGACTCCCATATCGCACACCATATAATCTTGGCCTCAATTTAAGCAAAGTTTATTAGGACCCCTTTTCCAGTACTGCGACATAATCTTTTCGAATTCCTTCGACAGTAAATCGGGCAAAAGACTAGAAATAGCTTTGAATTCATGCACCCGCTATGTCTTAAATCAAAAAGCACTTAGCCATCTTTCAGACCAGGATAAAAAAACTTATTTTAAACACAGATCATTCTAAATTTTACGCTTGGCGGTGTTGTGTGATTATTTATAAGCTATTAAATAATAAGTAAAAATATATTTTTCTAGGTGGGTTTCACAAATAAAACAAATATATGTTTTGAGTTTTTATCTCGATATATATTTCTTAATAATATCCTTAATAACCAATTAGAAGTTTATAAAAATACCATTATAGATTATATTTTATAATTTAAATAACTCAAAAAAAAAAAAAAAAAAAAATATTTTTTTCCAACGAAATTTTCTCTGGAGAGAGACGGACTGGTAGAAATTTTTTTTGAAAGTAATGGAAGGCAGCCCAGAGGTAGTGAGGAAAGAAAAAATTAACACATATAAAATAAGGTGTAATTTATTGGAATCCTTCCTCCTTTTCCTTTCAAACCGACGTTTCGGAGGAAAAATTCTCCGAAACGTCAGTTTTGAAAGGAAAGGAGGAAGGATTCCAATAAATTACACCTTATATTTATATGTGTTAATTTTTTCTTTTCCTCACTACCTACTGGGCTGCCTTCCATTACATTCAAAAAAAAAATAATATTATTTTCCATTCTCATAATTTCTATTTTAATATTTTACTATTGTTACTTTCAAGTTCTTAATCCTCCCTCCCTTACCTTATTCTACTTCTTCCTTCCTTTATTTCCAAGTCCAGGTATAATTCTAAGCCCTTAGTTAAACTACTTTGTTCATTTGTCTATTAAGGTAGTTGTTTGGCGTCAATACTAGCAAAAATTTAATGCTAGAGTATATAGAACAGACAATAAGTTCATAAGCGCAAAACTTTTTGCTGTTTATGTACCAAATCTAGCCAATTTAATCCCGTGCTCGTTTGACAAATTTGGCACCATTGTAAGAGATTGGATATTTTTATATTAAAATGACAGATTAAATACATTTTAAATTTCTATAAAAATCGTTTTGTTATTTTTTAACAAATGTAATCAACGCCTACGTTACACCTTATGAAAATTATAATTTTGAAAAAATCTAGAGCATGCATCTTTCGCTGGTTAAATAAATGGGCTGTTGCCAAATTGTTTTTAGTGTAAATTTTTTTTATACATTTTTCATTATTTATTCATTATTATCTCAGAAACTGTGTTATAACTATGAATCGAAATTGTCTTAAAATATGTATTGGTTATTGTTTAATGTTGGTTTAGTTTTTTATGAAAATGGTAAGAAGGGTTTCTTAATTATAATTAAATATGGATGTAAATTTTCCGATATCCCGTATAATGCATTGTTAAAGAGCCTGAAAAACTCGATTTTTGAAATTAAATATCTCCGGAACTGTATTGTCAATAAATTTCGTTTTGCCACCAATCGATGCAGAAGTATTTAAATAATAATATATCTAAATTTCAGAAAAATCCTAAGAAAACGCATTTGGCGGAACAACTACCTTAATACAATAACCAATACTGCATCCTTTCCCCCACCATGTTCGTTCTTCCCAAATGAATTTCACTTATATATTTGTTTCCAATTTTATATTTAGTTTTCTTTTATAACTCCTGATCGGCTCATAACCCGAAATATATATCGAGATAAAAAACTCAAAACATATATTTGTTTTATTTGTGAAACCCACCTAGAAAAATATATTTTTACTTATTATCTATTAAAAATGTTTACCTGGAACCGACACCAAATTCTTTAAAGATTATAAGCTATTAAATTCTGATAAATTCATTTGGCCGTCTTACTTAGAAAATCTATTTGTCGCCGGTCGCTCCACCAGGAAGACAACGCTAGTGCAGGTGCACTATAAAACTAAACACTTCTTTCATTCACAAAGAGAAACGAAGAGGTTGTCTCGTTGATGCAAATAAACATACACACATATATCATCTAAATATATATGTGTGTATGTTTTTGTTTGCATCAAGCAGAGGACAACCTCTTTGTTTCTGCTTTTGTGAATCAACCGCTCTGCTACTCTCCGCTTAAAAACAAAAACTTCTCAATTACTTCTTTCATTCCTTCAAATTGTCGGGTGCAAGGCTTTTGGAATGAACTTCCATCCAAATTTCATGCAAACCCGACTCTTGGTGCTCCTTTCAGGTCTTCGTTCTTTATGGATCCCAATAACTGACACTCCTTACTCTTATTTCCTTTGTCTTCTAATCTTTCTTTACTTTTTTCTCTTCTTCCCCGTCAAAATTTGTGTATTGGTAAGCTCTTTTGCCAACTTTGTAAAATATTCTTGCTAAATTATGTATCAACAATAAGTGGGACCATGTATACTTTGTGAAATAAATATTATAAAAAAGCCTTAAAATACTAATAAAATCACTCAAAAAATTAAGTTTTCTGCATTTTTGAACTAGAAGCTATAAAGCTAGTAACCACAAAATCTACTCAATTATCCGAATTGAAAATACCTACATTTTAGCACAAGGGCGAACTTATTACCACTTTAAGTTCTAATGTCATCGTGGGTGTCAGACAAAAGAATGGTTGAAAATGTTTGTGTACCATCTTCATATCTAAAGTCCTCTGCTTGATACAAATAAACATACACACATATATCAAGTATATATATTATTTATTTGTTTGAGACTCTAGTTTCGAAGGCTTGGCCTTCATCATCAGTCTTTTTTAATTATAAATATTATTTTTCATAAGGTCCGTATGGCGTGGATATTGAAAATGTTTTGCTCTCACTCAGCCGGTAAGCCAGAAAGAATTAAATCAAGCAGAGGACAACCTCCTTCTTTCTCTTTATGAATCAACAACTCATCTGCTACTCTCGTCAAAATAAAAACTTTTCAATCAAATATTCTTAATTGACAAGTTAACCAAATGAACAACAAGGGCGGATCCAGGAATTTTTATGGGGGGGGGGGCGAAATTAAAAAAAAATTCTCATCGCTATATAGAATATAACAATATTTTTATTTTAGTACGAAATTCAATTAATTAATGTTTATTTACAAGAAATATATTACTTTTATACTAGGAGTGGTACCAGACTTTCAATTTGGGGAGGGGCATGTACCGGCACCCCCCCCCAAATTTTTAGAAATTTCGGACTTCAAAAGTAGTTTTTAGAGGCGATTTTGACCCTCTGTAAAATTAAAAACATACAAAAAGAGCGCATGAAGAAGGGGAAAACTAAACCTATTAAATGTGTATATTATAATATACTTGGACTTATAGTTCGCTAATTGAGTTTTTCATATTTATATACTAAGTTTATAATGAAATTACTCATGTACCTATATATTATTTGAATGGTTGTTTGAATGGTGGTTAATAAATTGGTTGAGACTACTAATAGTCCAGGCAAATTACGATTTGAACAGGAAATAATTCCCGGTAAAGATTTTATTGCTGGAATACCTTTATTGGTACTCCAATATTACTACCCTAAGTTTTCTCCCAAATCTGTGTTGTGGAAATTTTTCTACGCGCCTCAAAATGAGAAAATTTCGGAGTTTTTTCAGTTTTTCTTGAATAACTCTAAAAGGGCTTATCAAATCAAAAAGATATCTATTAGATAAATTAAAGCTCTTTAAATTACGCGTAAAATGATAACAATTTCATCTATTTAGGTTCAAGTAGAACCGGTACTAGCGCTTGTCAAAAAACAGCCCCCGGGATCACTTTTGAATATCCCTAAAACTCGTACTTTTTCGACTTTTCCACATTTTTTTTTTTTTTTAATGCAATCGAATGCAAGAAGGGGTGCACCAGTAAAGATGCAGCTCCTATGGATCTCGAAAGACCCTTGCATTACCGAAGAGAAGGAAAGTTGATTAAGTGAGAGGGTGTAAACGTAGGTGTCTATGGACCCCGGTTTTGAAGGTTTGAAGATTATAGGTGCTGGGAAAGATGGAGGCTGGGAGAGAGTTCCAGTTCCTTGAAGTCATGGGGATATATGTATTGCCGAATGAAGTGGTCCGGCACTTTTCCAGTTTGACCGCGAAAGACTGTTGGGAGTCGGCAAAACGCGTGCTACGTGCAAAGCATGCTTTGGGGGAATTATTGATTTTATCTCATCAGAGCACCTGCCGTGATAGTATCTATAGAAAAGGAAAGGGCAGAGACATTTCTTCGATGAGCCAGCGAGTCGAGGGAGTCGGTGAGGGTAGAATCGTTAATTAGCCTGACGGCTCGTTTCTGAATTGCATCCAGGGTAGCAAGAGAATATTTTGAGGCTCCTCTCCACAGATGAGAGCCGTATTCGAGACAGGGGCGGATTTGGGCCTTGTAGATGGTGAGAAGTTGTGGGGGTTTGTAAAATCGCTTGGACCTGAATAAGAAGCCAATCTTCCTTGCTGCAGATTTCGCCACAGAGGAGATGTGTTCATTCCAAGACAGGTCAGATGCGACAGAGACGCCCAACATGGATGAGGCTGTCACACATTTTTAGGGTATTCGAATCGAAGTGAATATCAAGGAAATCTTTATTTTCGCGCCTAGAAATTAGACAACATTGAGTCTTGTTTGAATTAAAGTTAACTAAATTTTGAGAGTCCCATTTATTCAGTTTGTCTAGGTCGAGAGTAATTGAGGAGGCAACATTGATTCGATTATTCGGGAGTGAGGGTTTGCTGTTTAGAGGCGTAACAATTTTGACCATGAAGGTGCAGGTTTTCGACAAAGACCACTCTATACATTTTTAAACTATGATTAAATTTGCTACAATTTAAACAAAGTTTCATCTTAATTGGATAATGGTAACCGGTGCCGCAATGAGGTTGAAGTTTGCAGTTTTTTGCACAAAATCGCAGTTTTCCTTCATAAAATGAAAACCACTCATCCTAGAAACTTGATTTTTGTCTCATTCTCTAGTAAATTTTGTTGACTTGAACGTTTACTTGGACCACTTTTTTGATAAAACTCTTATATTTATAGATATTCAGATTTGATAAGCCGTTTTAGAGTTATCAGGAAAAACTGAGAAAACTCCGAAATTTTCTCATTTTTGAGGAGCATAGAAATATTTCCACAACACAGATTTGGGGAGAAAACTTAGGGTAGTAAAATTTAAGTTGAGGTAACATAGGCACAAAAAAAAAAAAAAAAATCAGTCGAATAGAGAACCTCCTCCCTTTTTTGAAGTCGGTTAAAAATAGCCAACAATCTAACATATTATATAACAATGATGATAATCATGATAATAATTTCCTAAATAACCATTCCGAAATTAATGGAGATCACCCCAAGGAATGGTGTATCGACCTCACAAATAAATCAATCCCGCATAATATTATGAAAATTGCAAAATTGGGCCCACAATTTTCCTTTCCACTCATTCCTAAAAGTAAGAAAATAGCAGAATTAATTTCTGCTGTAGAAAATACGATTCAGCATCATGAACCCGATTTACAACCCTCATTAAGAACAAAATCTATTAATATAGTCACAAATCAAATTAATAACTATAAATATAGAAAAAATATATAGAGTCATTGAACGAATGCCATTTTGCCAACCATCCCCAAAACAAAATAATCATTAACAAATACCTCAGGGAAAATAATGAAATTATTTTAATTAAAGCAGATAAAAGTAATTGTTCGGTTTTTATTGAAAAGAAAGATTATCATGAGAAATTATATAATATTCTTAATGATAGCGAAACCTTCATTAGGGTATCTAAAAATAAAACTAATAGTATAATGAGAAAATCTAATGATTTTTTCAAATTACTTTTAAATAAGAATTTAATTGATAGATCAGAATATAAAAAATATTACACCTCCGCTGCAATTATACCCAGGTTATATGGACTCATAAAGCTCCACAAAGAGGGAATGCCCTGCCGCCCGGTAGTTAACAACTGTGAATCACCCTCGGAAAATATTTGCAAATTTTACTCAAACATCCTCAGTAACATAATAGGAAAAAATGAATACTTTATCAAGGATTCGTTTGATTTTGTAGAAAAAATTAGGAAAATAAAAAATATTCCACCTGGCTATAAATTGATTTCATTTGATGTTACGTCATTATACACCAACATTAAAAATAACAAGGTGCTAGATGTAATTTCCAAGAAATGGCCATTGATTCAATCTTTTACGAGTTTGAATTACGAAACCTTTTTGATTGGGATTAAAATTATTTTTGAGTCAAATTCTTTCCTATTTAATGATGAAATTTTCCAATTGCGAAGTGGTCAAAGCATGGGATGTTCAACCTCGGGTTATTTCGCGAACTTAGTACTTGAGGATTTAGAAGAGGATTTGGTTGGGGGTCTAAACTTGGGATTTTTCTTTAGATATATTGATGACTCCATTGCGTGCATAGAACCATCAAAAATTGACGAAACACTATCCGTGTTAAATAACTATGACGCACATTTAAAATTTACATACGAATTGGAAAATAATAATAAAATACATTTTTTGGACACAACACTAATTAGAGACAACAATGGTTGTATACAATTAGATTGGTATAGGAAGCCTACACAAACCTCCAGGATATTAAATTATCACTCCACACACCCACTAAAATATAAAATCAATACCATTCAAAATCTTATCGTTAGAATGTCTCGAATCGCTGACAAAATATTTTGGAAAAAAAATATAAATATTATCCAGGAGATCGTAACTAGCAATAACTATCCTTTATGCATGTTCAGATCGATCATCCGTCGTGCACTTCGTAGTTGTAGCAATTCTAAAATTGTAACGGAAAATGAATCAAAAATATATGTCAGCATTCCGTACTACCCAAAAATCAGTGACCTATTAAAAAAACTTCTCTCTGTGGGCCGGGTTAGTGTCGCACTAAAACCAACAAATACGATCAACTCGTTATTCAACCAAAAAGACAAGTTGGAATTAAAGATGAGTACTGGCGTGGTCTATATGATTGAATGTAACGGAGACGGAGTGCTGCCATGTAATAAAATGTACATAGGCCCAGGGGCGTGCTGGCTGGCACGGGGCGGCCCTGGATATGCGACACAATTTCAGCCCACTTATTTTTTTTTTAATTTGTTAATAATGCTTATTTATTCATTTCATGAAATACCACAGAAACAGTATTGGTGTTTGTAAACTAGTCGTTAAAAGAAAATCTGTGTTTTGAAAATATCAGACGAAAGATTATTTCAATTAGATGCTATGTATAGGCGGTCGATTCTATAATCAAAATTTAATAATCAACATTGAGCAAACGTGTTATTTAATAGCGACATAAATCTATGTAAGATCTAACACAGTAGGTAAATGTTACTTACATTCAGTGGCGTATTTACAATTTTCTTCTGGGAGGGGTCTATTATTGAAAAAATACAAAAATTTAATATATCTTATATTTTTTTAATATACATTATACAGGTTTTTTCATTAAGAGCGGTCGAACTGTAAAATAAAATAAAAAAAAACCTCTTTAAGTGATATTGCCACAATTTTTATTTTATTTTAAAGAATATTCGATGACATTATGTTTGGAATATAATTTCAGCCAAATGGCCGCCGCGTCTCCGTGTAGGTGGTGTATCCTGGTGGACCAATTTCGGATGACATCTTAGCATAAACATATAATAAGAGTAATTAAAAAAGTGGAAAAATATAATAATAAAATACAATATTACCTTCCATATATTTCAAATAACAAATAAAAAATTCTTAGAGCTTTGGGGTGGGGGAGGGGTCCAGACACCATTGACCCCCGAAAATACGCCTCTGTTTACATTGACACAGGACGTCTCGTGATAGATGCTTTCGTAACAATTCACTTTGTTTGGCCACTTTGTCAATAATCTCATCATTGTCCAATACACTCAAAAATTTTTTTTCAACAGACATCAAAATAAAAGCTTCCAAATGTTCATCAGATAAAGAATTTCTTAACCTATTTTTTATAAACTTTAGGACTGAAAATGATCTCCCACATGACACTTGTGTTACGGGGAGGGTTAAAAGATATTTATACGCCACAGTTAAATGTTTGTATGCTTTGCTATACAAATTGTATTGCGTGAGAAATTTAAAGCAGAGAATTTCCGAAAGAGTGAAATAATTTTTACTCTCTTGTATCTAAGTTGCCCTCCCTTTTGAACGCCACTTGAAAACAGACGTGACTTAATGAATAACTTTGGAAACTTCTTTGTGAGACCAGGCGCCAGAGTCGGTCATAGAATACCCACATGTGTGAAAAACATTGTAAAAGACCTTCCACCCCCTCCTGTTTTTTGCAACTGACAATAATAAAAAGGAGAACCAAAGGGCTCTCGCAAGTGATCGAGATGGAAACCGAAGGGCATGAATTACGAAGGAGAGGAACTTTAAAACTAAAAGGACGGTTTTTGCTATAATCATCGAATAGGCAAGTGGCCCTTGAAAATGAATCGGCGTCAACGATCTTGTTCTTTTAAAATATTCTTAATTTTTAATGTGGCGGGCAGCGGCCCACCGGGCATTTGCCCGGTGTCCCGGCGGGCCAGCACGCCCCTGCATAGGCCAAACAAAACGACGACTGGGTGAGAGAATATGAGAACACGAACTCTCTATATCAAAAACAATTGGAAACAATACGGTACTTGCAAATCATACCCAAGATAAAAAACATCATTTTAATTTTAACAATTTCAAAGTTCAATTTAATGAAAGAAATTATTTTAAAAGAAGAATCTTGGAAATGATTTGCATAAAAAAATCTCTCACATCGCGCCGTAAATGATAGATCGGACGTGTTGGATCTGAATATATGTTATGACGGAATTGTGAATGGATTGAAATTGATCAATGAATGAGTTGTAAATAATGGAATTTCGCTATCTGTACATTTGTATATTGTATTGTAAATGTTAAAAAAATAAGCTAACGTGTTCTGATGTGGCCATCCACTTGACTTTACCATATAACCTGGCCCCTCACTTACATTAATATTTAATAAAATTATTTATAATCATGTAGGGGAGGGGGGTTAGTTTTTGCATTTTTAGACTCCTAGGGACACACACTGATTATGTATACAAAATTTGGTTGAGTTTGGCAAATGGCCAAGATTTTCATTTTTTGACCCTCCCTCGACCCCCTTAATTTTGGGTCGATATGCACCAAAATCTAATCAGCTCTTAATCTCAATGCGCCAAAACTACGTGTGAAATTTGGTGTCGGTATTCACACTAGTTTTTGAGCTAGCTCGTCCACAAAAATTTGGTAACGCACAGACTAACTAACTAACAGACATTTTGACAAAAAAATTATTATCTCGAAAAATATAATTTTTTCGATGTTCACTTATTAGAGATTTTTTGTAGAGGAAAATGCCATGGTTTCCCTCAATTTTTTTAATCAAAATAGTTTCAGCCGTTTTTGAGATATTTCGAAAAAAAAAGAAGGAAAAAAACACTTTCTTCATGCACGATTACAATACTTGACCATACCCTGTATGGTAAAGTAATAATATTGTATATTTGTATATATATGTAAAGATTGTAATAAGTGAATTGATCACTGAACGAATGAATTATAGATGTATAATGTATATTTGTATGAATTGTGAATGTATGGTGTATATAAAAAATTTGAATAAGTGAATTGATCAATGAACGAATCAGGTGTGAATTATGGAATTGTGCTATTTGTACATTTTGTATATTGGGTTGTATGAACCAACCATATTATTTGAGAATGTGTTAATAACTAATCCCAGTACCCACTCTTGTGCGCATCTGTCTTGGAAGGGGTATGGTCTATATATGTTAGATTCCAAAGCCATTTATCTATCTAATTAAGAAAAGGTGGAAAAAAATTGTTTTTCTATGCCTTTGATAAAAAAGAAGAAAGTTTTGACCACTACTGTGGAGAGAAGAAAGAAACATTTTATTTGTTTCATTCATTGACCCTTTGAAGTGAGTGAATTATATATTTTTTCTATTGATAATCTGGCTGTTTACATTGTATTTATAATTGTATTATTTTATTGTTGAAATGAATGATGACCAACCCCGTTTTTATAATTTTGTAATATTGGTTTAGAGACCCTGAAAAAAAGGAGGGAAAAATCCTCCGAAACGTCGGTTTGAAAGAAAAGGAGGAAGGTTTCCAATAAATTACACCTTATTTGATATGTGTTATTTTTTTCTTTCCTCACTACCCCTGGGCTGCCTTCCATTACATTCAATTATAATCAATAATTTCTTACGTTAATTCTAGATATTTAGAAAATTATTTTATTATTTTTTTTTTTGAAAAGAAAATAAATTGAGCATCCGACGGGATTCGAACCCGTGTCTCTTTCCTTTACGAGTAAAGAGAGACACGGGTTCACACTTTAATTAAATCTGTCGCAATGTTAGCAACCAGAAATGTGTCTGTCAACTAGAAATTTATAATGCTAAAAAGACATAGAAAATTATAAAAAAAATGAATCGGTTGAAAATGAATCTAAAATATCCATTTTTTTACCTCTACAAACTACATGCGCAGTAGTAAACGCAACCGCTCCCAGGTGGCAGACTTATTGCATCCCTATCTAGCTTCAATAAGAAAGGAAAATATAAAAAAATTAGCTGGTTGAAAATTCCTTCTCGAAAACATTGCTAGCTCTCGGACTATTAATCCTTGGAGAGAACCCACCAGGGCCTTTCCATTTGGGGCTGCTCGGGTTCAATCGGGCTCTTTCGAGAATCTTTGGTTGATAAAAGTGTGGGTCCTGGGTCCTTGGTCCTGGATCGTAGCAAAGCTTGGGGTTCGCGATCGGGTGACGAATTTTGTTTTTCTCATTAATATTATTTTAAGATTTGTAAACAAGTAAAAAACTAATAAGAATTCATTATCAAGTAAATGTCAACAAAGCGAAAAGGGTAATGTGTTCTTTGGCTTAACAAAAGCTCTCTTCAAAGGAAATGATTTTTATTAGAAAGGTAAGGTTTCCGAAACGAATTTTATTATCTTTAATGTGCATTAAGCTTTTTCTAATTAAAAGTTTCGAGTTTGACAATTTATATAATGTATTAAAAAAAAAATTATAGATATTTATGTTTTCAGTTGCCTAAAAATAATTCAATTAATATTTTTTAATCTTAATAAGTTATCTATATAAATAAGAGGTAAGAGAAAGTTGTTTCATGTATATATATATATATTAATTTATTATTTCTTTTGACTTTAGATTCCTTCATGGTTGAGCTGAATAACAGAATTGGGAATGATTAAATTAAAAATTCTATCCCATTTTATGGGATTTGCGTTTTTTATGATTTCTATCTATGGACAAATAACACAACATTCAAGTAAGTATTCATACAATAAGGAAATTTTAATAAAATTAAAAGGGGGTTTATAAATAGCAAATTTATTTGGAATAGGCAGGAATAATTTCCAAAAATTTTATCAACGGTCCACAATGAAATTACATTCTGCTCAAAAAGCACCAGAAATTTTCTCAATTAACTGAAAAATTTCTATGATCATTAACTCCATTCGCATTCGATTCAAGCGGGGGTGCGTGCACTCAAAGGCGGATCCAAGAATTTGTTATGGGGGGGGGGGGCGATATTAAAAAAATACATGAATATAACAATATTTTTATTTTAGTAGAAAATTCAATTAATTAATGTTTATTTATAAGAAATACGCTTAGATTCTAATGAAATATTACACTTATACCAGGGGCGGTATCAGATTTTCATTTTGGGGGCATGTGCCGGCACCCCCCCCCCGGGGAGGAAATTTTGGACTTCAAAAGTAGTTTTTCAAGGCGATTTTTACCCTCTGTAAAATTAAAAACAAGCAAAAGGAGCGCATGAAGAAAGGTAAAATATACAGGGTTACCTATTAAATGTATAATATACTATATATATTGATCTAGATTAATTTGTAACAACGCTAAGAGAAATTTCTCTAAAAAAATTTCCCTCTTGACTAGAATCGAACCTACGAACTCTTGAACTAAGGTCCTCTGTTTTAACCACTCGACCAATGTAAGATTATTATTTATACGATGATTTCTATTACTAAAACTATAAATTTTTGATTTAGACTTTGTGTCGAGATAATATTGTATTCATTTGAACTCGAATGAAAATGAAAAAACACCAATTGATTTTAAATTAAAAAACATTGAATATGGCAAATTTGAAATATTATTGTCAGTTCGGATTTTAAACTGACAGCCCAATTGATTTTTCATTAACCAGGCAAATTTGAAATATAATTTTAATTTGCACTCGAATTTTGAAATGAAAGACTCTAAAAGACTTTAAATTAAGAAACATTAAATATATCGATAATTATTCCTCACCCCCCCCCCGCCCCGCCACTCAAAAATTTAATATTCAATTCGCTTTTCTTTGCGCACAGAAGAAATTATTCACATCTTATTTGATTTATATTTTATATATTATTTGTTTATTTTTTAATAATTTGCACTATTATTTAATTTTTTATATTAAATGACACACAAAAAAACCTAAGCAAAAAAAATCAAGTCTTGGCGACTCTGATTTTTACCATCTGGATTTGGGGATCCCTATCATATATTTACTCTATACACGATTTTCTTCATTAATTCTGCTTTGAATATATCATTAATAATCAAAAAGTATATCATTAATAATCAAGAGTTATAACTACAGTGCCGTGGTCAAATAATTTAATACACCATTATACAAAAGCAAGTACATTTTTCTCATTTTATTTTAAACGTGGTTTTTTAAGAGGAATAGAATTTTTGGACCGAGACGCTGCCCGCCAGGGCACCAGCCCGGAGGGCCGAGCTTGAGGGCGTGCTGAAGGCACTGAAAAGCTCGTATAATATACTTGGACTATAGTTCGCTAATTGAGTTCTTCATACGAATAAAATGATTGTTTCCATGGTGGTTAATAAATTGGATGAGACCACTAATGTAAAATAGATATTTGTTAAAATTAAAAAAATCTTAGTTACAGCTTCTTCTAATAGTCCAGGCAAATTACGTGAAAAAATGGCATAAACAGGAAATGATTCCCGGTAAAAATTATATTGCTGGAATACCTTTATTGGTACTTCAATATTACTACCCTAAGTTTTCCCCCAAATCTGTGTTGTGGAAATTTTTCTACGCGCCTCAAAATGAGAAAATTTCGGAGTTTTTTTCAGTTTTTCTTGAATAACTCTAAAACGGCTTATCAAATCAAAAGATATATTTAGATAAATTAAACCTCTTTAAATTATTCTATAAAATGATAAAAATTTCATCTATTTAGGTTCAGTAGAACTAGTACTATAACCTGTCAAAAAACAGCCCCCGGGATCACTTTTAAATAACCCTAAAACTTGTACTTTTTTCGATTTTTCCCCATTTTGAGTATGAAGGAGCACGTTTTCGACAAAGACGAATATACATTTTTACTTTACCATACAGTGTATGGTCAAGGATTGTAATCGTGCATGAAAAAAGTGTTTTTTTCCTTCTTTTTTTTCAAAATATCTAAAAAACGGCTGAAACTATTTCGATCAAAAAAATTGAGCGAAACCATGGCATTTAGGTCGACAAAAAAGCTCTAATAAGTGAACATCGAAAAAAATTATATTTTTCTGAGCGTTACCAAATTTGTAGACGAGCGAGCTCAAAAACTAGTGTGAATTTCGAAACACACATAGTTTTGGTCCATTGAGATAAAGAGCTGATTAGATTTTGGTGCATATCGACCCAAAATTAAGGGGGGTCGAGGGGGTTAAAAATTAAAAATCTAGGTCGTTTGAGCAAACTCAACCAAATTTTGTATACATAATCAGTGGGTCCCCAGAAATCTAAAAATGCAAAAACTAACCGCCCGAAATGGCGAAAAATCTTGGCCATTTACCAAACTCAACCAAATTTTGTATACATAATCAGTCGAGTCCCAGGAGTCTAAAAATGCAAAAACTAACCCCCCCCCCTACATGATTATAAATAATTTTATTAAATATAAGTGAGGAGCCAGGTTGTATGGTAAAGTCAAGTGGATAGCCACATCAGAACACGTCAGCTTATTTTAAACAATTAAGATAAAAAAAGATACTTTTCGATCCATGGAAAATTTAAGGTAGTTCTTTCACAAATGAAAAAATTCAAGAAGTTTTTGAAATTTGAAATATAAGTCATTAAAAGCATAATACACATACTGTTAAAATTTTAAGACGATTTACCACACCAAACATGAAATAATTGCAATTAAAAATGACATTTTTAACATAGGGTTTTATTTTTTTTCATTGAAGTACTTTCACCATCATGATGAAAAACTAACATTTGTTAGAATAATATATTGGGAGTAATTTAAAAAAAAATTGAAATTATTTACCACGTAGTTTTGATAAAAAACAAAAAAACATATTTGGGCGATTATTTTTAGTGGAGGAGATATAAGCACAATGGCTTGGAAACGATCCGCAATTATGTGTGTATCCATATAGAGATTTCGTAGTGTGAGTGGATACAGTCACGTTAAAAAAACATAACCTAAAATTTTAGTTCCTTTCATATTTATAGAGTGGTTTACGAGGCTAAAACTTTTGTGTTGATTGTCGCGAAAGAACCTCCTTAATAAAAAAGTAGGTACGTATTTTGAATATTTTTACTTAGTAAAAGTATTGAAAAATTAAGATAAATTTTTAAACTTATTGAAAATAAATGTAGTAAAATATTTAAATATGTTTTATTTTTCTGCGCGACCCAAAGAATATGATTCACGACCCATATGTTAAGAACCACTGGGTTAGGGATGTATGGATATACTCTTAGGAGTAGGAGACATGACTTTCCTGGTGCCCAGATAGATTTTTTATAAGAATATATTTTTTTTATTGAATTTTTATCAAACGTTTATTTTATATTCTGTAAAATTTCTCAACATTTCGGGGGGGGGGGGGGAGTTGACACTCTAACCCTGTCCTCACGCTGGCTACGGCCATATCCGAAGCCAATTAAAAAAAAAAAAAAAACAGTAATTCAAATACGTCTTCACTGTGTTAACAAATAAGCATCATCTTCATTTTTAATTGAAAAATTTATTTAATTTTACATAGTAACTCTATATTTTTTTTTTATTAAATGTTAGTTTATTCAGCAAATTTATGTACATATGGTTTTTTTTATTAGATCCTCTAACATTTTAGGATCTGGTATTAATAAATTCCATTTAACCCACATTGCCTAGGTTGACATTCGGGGTTATTACATTATTTTATTGTTTTTATTTTTTTTTCATATACAATATTATTTTACAAATTTTTTTTTTTTACAAAGAGAAAATTATTAATTATTTGGGATACTTTTGGCGAGGAAAAGCTGACTCTATATATATATATATATACCGGGTGAGTTTTTTATCTTGAGACAGTCTTATAACTCAAAAACTTTTATTTGAATCAGTCTTATAACTCAAAAACTTTTTTCCATTTCATTATATAGAAAAAAGTTTCAAATAAATGTTTGTTTATATCGAGGGGAAACTAAACTAGACTATTGTTTGTCATCCTAGAACAAGCTTTCATGGCGTATTTCAAGGTCAAGTTCTGTCTTTTAAAATTAAACCCTCTATTTTTCTATACCACTAATTAATCTACAAAAAAAACTAAACAACTTTCATAAGAACTATTTTTTATACGACATCAAATAAACAAAATACATGAATCAATTAGAATTCAAAAAAATTCTTAATAATTATATTTAACATTTATTTAGCTTAATTATCAAATAATCAAGATTAAATAATTAATTATTAAATAAATAATTATGTAAATCGAGAAAAGTCACAACAATGAAAATAAGTGTTTATAATGATATTAAAACTTCATTTTACTCCCAGATTTAAGAGATTATTTTCTACTTAATAGAACTAGTTAAAATTCTTGAGTTTAAAAAAGTTTAATTCTCGTGTCAATCCAGTAGATACTTATATTGTATTACCATAATAAAAATGGAGAGTATTTTTTTGTTGAAGACAGAATTAAAATGGTCTTAATTTATGCGGTGAATGTGGATGAAGTGTTATGGGACTGCCATTGAAATGAATGCCTAGCGTTTTCCTGTTAGGAATACACCCTCCCAAGCTTCATTTTATCGTGTTGTAAATCTGTTTAAAAAAAACAAAACAAAAAAACTAAATGTAAAGGCTACGAAGAAACTGGACAGGCCAAAATACAGAAATTGGAACTGGAATTCATCCAGAAGACTTGCGATACACTCTGGAATGTCTCAGAACACTGTCGCAAAATTATTAAATTATTTATTTAATAATTAATTATTTAATCATTATTATTTGTTAATTAAGTTAAATAATTTTTAAAAAATAATTATTAAGAATTTTTTTTTGAGATCTAATTGATTCATGTATTTTGTTTATTTGATGTCGTATAAAAAAATAGTTCTTATAAAAGTTGTTCAGTTTTTTTTTGTAGATTAATTAGACGTATAGAAAAATATAGGGTTCCATTTAAAAAACAGAACTTGACATTCCCATGAAAGCTTATTCTAGGACAGGGGTCGGCAACCTTTTTCGGACGGCGGGCCATTTTCAAAATAAATTTTTTTATGCGGGCCGCACATTCAAATGTAACTTAAATAGTGCTTTTATATCATATACGAGTATAAATATTATTAAAAATAAATATAGAAAAAATTTATTTTTTATTGACATGCTATAATAACAATAATGTCAGAGAACAAAAATTTTACAATTCTTAAAAGGGAAAAAAAGAAAATACAATTCCAATTATATATGTATAAATATATAAATATAAAATATTAAGGAAAATAGTTTATCTTTCATTTTATTCATTCATTATAATACAATGCGTTTTTGTTCTTGAATATTATTTGATAATTCATTCAAGTCCGGTTGTGTTTGGGATACTGAGATCCTCAACAAGTTTTGTAAATTTTCATCCGTCAACCTCGTTCTATATTTTGATTTTATGAAATTCTTTCTTGAAAATGTTTGTTCGCATAAATAGGTGCTTGAAAAAAATACAAATCATTGATTTTGCCAAATTTCTTAAATTGGGAAATTTGTTTTCTGGTAGATTTGAATAAAATGCATTATTAAAATTATTTTTATATACATTGTTAGATTGCAAATCAATTAACTCTAGTTGTAAATTGTCAGGTGCTTTTACAATATCAAATTTTAAAGGATTTTCAAATATTTCGGCACGCTCACGCTCAGAGTTTGTTGATTTTTCCTAAAATTATATTGGTGCTTTGGCGGGCCGCGCAAAAAGTTGCAAGTGCCGCATGCCCGCGGGCCGCAGGTTGCCGACCCCTTTTCTAGGATGACAAACAATAGCGTAGAATAGTTTGCCCCTCGATATAAATAGACTTTTATTTGAAACTTTTTGTTTATATAATGCACTGTTATTCAGTTATAAGACTGTCTCAAGATAAAAAACTCACCCGGTATATACCGGTTTTCAAATTTAAAAATCTATTTTTAAATGTATATTGTATATATGGTAGTTATGAGAATGTTTCTTTGCTCAATTTTGATTATTTATGGTAACAAGTAACTTTATGAGCGCCATGAAAATGATTTAAGTTTAAAACAATATTTTTATTTTTTATTCTAGATTGTGTTATGGAAACCTTCGTGTTGCATTATGAAACATTATATTCTTGTAAACGGAAGGTTTAAAAATTCGCAACGGAAATTGAGGAGAAAAATATATTGAAATTCAAATGCGATAGAACTACGCCTGAACAATTGAATAAAATCGCAATGAACTATTCTCAGATAAGAGATAAAAATTGGAACATCGATGTACTCTGGTTCGAGAATTGTCCTTTGACCAACTTACCCCTTGTGCAGATTGCCGCTGGTTCAAACTCAAAGGAGAGCGAAAGTATTAATATCATTCGAATAGAGAATTCAAACATCATCGACACATTTAAGCCAATAAATTTCAAAGGTAACTTAACACCAACATTATTTAATTAATATGTTTAGAATCTTGTATTTTTGTTGCTTTCTGTTTTTATTTATTTGTCTGAGTAAAATTTTCAAATCGATTTTTGTTTGATCCACTTCGACAAAGCAGATTTTCTTTTAAATTTTGAACACATCTATCTCATATGCCAATACAATATCTACCCTCACTCCTACCCCTCTGAATTTGCATAATATCATTATTCAGTCTTTCAAGTTCCGCATTCATAGGTACCTTTAATTCCAGCCGAATCCTTAAAATTTCATCTCCTTCTTTCACAAAGCAAGAGCCCATTTAAAAATATCGAGGTATTTGGTACAACATCTTCTTGCATCAATAGCATTATTACAAAAAATATCGCCGCTCGGATTTTCATACTGTCATTATTCATTGGTATACACAGATACGATACTTTCAACTCGGACTTAATCCCTAAAATTTCTTCATCTTGTCTTCTTTTTACTTTATCCAATGCGAAGCAGATACAATATTGTAATCGGTCTCGCCGCAAGAACGACTTCAAAGTGTCCTTAGGCAAAGACTACGGAACCCATGGTCTCAATCAAAGTCACAAAGTGTAGTATTAATATAGTTTGAATTTTCGCACTTGACGGTTCCGTTAAAAATTACATTGAGTCTCGTCCCGAGGCCAAAAAGTGCGATTTTTCATAGTCAATGCGTGTATACACAAAGTTGAAACTTGGCACATTAACTTATATATGCCAAATTTCAGCTCATTAACTATAGACTATACCTCTTCAAGAACTTAAAGCTTCGAACTATTTTCTAATTTTCTGCATTTTTCTTAGAGAAGCTTTAAAACTAGGTAATCCGAATCTTGTCCGTTGGTAAGTTATCGCTAGTACCAAAATTTAGCCAGATGGAAAGAAAAACATCTTGATTTGAATGAAAATCTAAACTTTCTAATGAGTCCTGTTAGCTTTTTGCAATTTCGGTTATTTGATAATTTTTAATGTCATTTTCTTATTAGAATGATTAGTTACTTTTTATTTTATCCAATGGGAAGCAGGTAAAGTATTGGAATCGGCCCCGCGGCAAGCGCAACTTCAAAGGATCCTCAAGTAAAGACTACGGAACCCATGGTCTCAATCAAAGTCACAAATTGTAGTATTCATAAACATATTAATATTTCAAATGACTTTGGATAAAGTCTAGCAACGATACGTTGCAGTTTATTTTCACGATGTTCACCTGCTCGGATTAAAGAAGTTCCACTTTTTTGCATAAACATTATTAAAATAAAATAATATAATAATACCCTTTTAAATTCTCTAATAATTACTTAAGCCTCGACTTAAGCTAATGGCGAAATTCACGATATGTGTTACATCTCTTCGAGTTATATAAAATTAATTATTGCATGTAACGGATTAGCGAATTCATTTCAACTGGTAGCAGAATTTTATGGGGAAGCGATTTCTATTATCCCATAATAACAATACATTTACTTTCCCGTTAACCAACCCCTCTGATTTTCGCCAATTCCTAAGCCTATATTGATGCTTGAATTTTGGAAATATACTATATTTTTTCAAGTATCCATAAACCCACCTGTTTTTAATTCAAATATCTTTATAAAAACTTTTTTTTCATTTAATTTAAAAATTCTTTCTTCCCTTCACAATATCAATTTTTCTATCTTTTGATCAATCTTCTTGTCCAGACATCTTTCGAGCATTGTTTGCACATCCTCAGTGGTTTCTTTCCTTTACCCATTTATACTAGCAATCCTCGTAATGATTATTACATATCTCTTTATTTATCCTTCCTATTAAGATCAAAATAAGTCTTTTCTACGATTTTTTAGTTCATTTAAATTAGACTAGATGTAGATGTCATACCAAAATCGATAAATTCAAAAAAGACTTTAATGCTTAAGCATAATAAGATTTGTTTGC
Organism: Forficula auricularia; assembly: GCA_024734495.1. NCBI lineage: Eukaryota > Metazoa > Arthropoda > Insecta > Dermaptera > Forficulidae > Forficula > Forficula auricularia. Next base: position 4,710,645 of record JALMQS010000150.1, read on the forward strand.
TTATTAAGCATTTTCTTTCTGTTTTAGGGTTCTTAGGATATAAGATAAATTTGATTTTTAATAATATTACACTTCTACCGGATGACCTCTTTGATAAATCTTCTAATATCCAAGAGGCTATTTTGTTTGGAAATCGAATTGATCTCTCGACGAAAGCATTCAGAAAATTAACGAATCTGATTTCTTTAGATCTCAGCATGAATGAAATTGTAAAAATTGAAGAAAATGCATTTCAAAATCTTTATTCGTTAAAAGCATTTGAATCTTTGGAAAAACAAAATTATGAATATCCATCCCAATGCATTTAAAGATTTAACCAAATTAATTACTTTGGGATTAACTGATAATAAATTAAAAGAGTTTCCTGGAGATGTCTTTTCCTCGTTGACATCGTTAAAAATAATAGTATTAAACAGAAATCAATTAATAGATCTACCGGAATATTTATTTTTTAAGACAAAATCTCTTGAAGAAGTTAATATATGCAAAAATCAATTGATAAACATTTCAGAAAAATTGTTTGCAAATTTAATAAATTTGAAAATTGTTTTACTGAGTAATAACAATCTGACGTCTTTACCGAAAAGTTGGTTTTCAAAATCGAATTCTGTCGAAAGAATCGATCTAGATATGAATTTGTTTACGACTTTTAACAAAACATCATTTTTATTACTGGAAAAGCTAAAAAGTCTCAATCTTCGAAATAATCGAATTCAGAAATTGCCCGCAACGCTATTTCATTCGCTAAGAGAATTAAATCATTTAGATTTGAGCCGTAATGCAATTATAAAATTGGACAAGTAAGTTAAATCTTTTTGAATTTTATATAGAAATTTAAGATTTTTCCTCTAGTATCTGTATGGTATGAATTTATATTTTATTAATATATATGTATTTATAAATTCTTGATTGTTAAATATATTAAATAAATATACTTCTTATAAAAACACTTATAAAATGTTTATAAAAATCCTTTCGAGAGAAATACATATATTTTGACAAACACATACAGACACATTAATTTTGGTATATATAAGATAAGCCTGAGTGCTACAATATTTATCATTAGAGATGAGATTTTTGGCTTTATGCTTTTTCTTAATATTTAATAGAATGCTAGTTTTTTTATTTATTTATTTGTTTTAATTTTTTTTAATTTTCTTTTCAGAATTCTTTTCGATAATCTCGACAATTTAAAGACCTTAGATTTGAGCTATAATGCGCTAATGAGCATCGAATACACATTTTCACATTTAAGCAATTTGGAAGAACTCCGATTGCGGGATAATAATATTTCATTTACAAGCACAAACAATATTGCGATATCGCCATTACAGAATAATTTGAATTTGGTCATCATAGATTTGTCTCATAACCATATCTCTCAGATATATCAAGATTTTAATTTTCTAGTACAGCTTAAACAACTTGATTTAAGCTATAATGACATCGAATTTGTAGATGTGAGTATATATTTATATAATAATGATTGAAAACCAGTAATTTTTGAATTTTGAAAAATGTTTATATTTTTCTAAATTCCAGCTGCACTGGAGTTATTTCTTCAATAATAATTTACTACTGAAATTAATAAATTAAAAATCAGTATCAAAGATGTTAATAGATATGTTAAAAAGGAAATCAATCATAGGTAGTCATCTACTAGATCATAGCCATCTACCATATATATATATATGATTATTTTTAATTATATTTCAAAAGGGTTGTCTTCACCGCCTCGAGAATCGAACCCGTATGGCAAAATTAGCGATCCGGTCCAAATGGCTACTCTGTTATACAAATTCCCCTGACATATGTATCTCCCTAAATATTTGATTTAGAATTATAAATTATTTTGTAAGATTTCGCGGTTCTAAATTTAGTGGGTCTAAACTTTTTAGGCATAGCCATGCCATATAATTTAAATAAGAATGGTTGAGTATGATTTCTTTAGAAATTTAAAGTCTACATTATTGGCAATTACCAGCTTTATAGCACATTTTTGGGGAAATTGATAATACCATAACGGGACGTAGCTGAAAAAAGCGGAAACCAGCAAACTTTTGCTTTGCGTATTGGGAAACTTGGTAGGGGCGTGGCTTAATTGTTTGCCCTACAATGGCTAGTTTCAATTTAGACCACCAAATAGTGTATCGGAATTCTCAGTTTCCCAAAAGGAAGCCATGAAATTTACAGAAACAGTAAAACATTGGAAGATTTATTAGTAGAGTTAGTAAAATAAAGCGTCCATGATTTGGTATAGATTCGCTAATCTTTATTTAATGATCGAATTGCAAGTATCAAATTAAATTTTCGCCATCTCATACGAGTATAACTGGATAATTAGCGTCCTGAACGCAGATTTCGTGGGACCTCTTCCCGAAAAATGATGTCCCGGTTCTCGCGGGACGGTTGACAACTATTTTTAATTCAGGTTCACTCCATTCGGAAGTCGAACGCAGTTATTTTTCCCCGAAGTCAGAATTTTTTACGGTAAGGTAAATGATAACACATCTTACTCAGTAGAATCAGAAGCTGAAACATTGTGAAGAAAACTAGAGAAATGCATTCTGATGACATTTTCTAATTGAAAATGTACAATCTGTGTGGTTTTAAGCTGAAACTTTTCAATTAATTTTCAAATTTCACCACAGGTGGCTTTAAGGAATTTCGTTTTTATACGAATTTAAAATTTTCTTGAAATTTCGGGGCTTAATAGTCACAAATGAAATATATCTTACAATAATTTAGCAAATTATTATTATTTATTATGTGCTAATCAGTATACAGCTTCGGTCACAGTTGACCATTTTCAATAGTAAATCTTTGAGTATTCTAAATTCAATGGATATCGATGGAGAATGAGATGGAAATGAAATGACCATATCCAAAAGACGTTATATATTAGTGAAGATGGTCAACCAGTGGTGGCCGAAACTGTCTTGTGCTCTAGTGAATAATAAATAATAGTAATAAATTAAATTATTGTTGAATAAAAGATTTCACTGTCGATGATAACAGAATTGTTTTTATTTTAGGTTAAAAATAAAATGAGAGAGACTTCTGTTTTTTTAAATAAAATAATTTTTAATTATTTCTAGAGACTATAGTTTCGAAGGCATTGCCTTCATCATCAGTCTATCACAAATATTTCAAATTAGTTACAAATTAAGATTTATACATTGAAAATTTTGAAAAATATATAATGTCTTTTTCTTCATGTTTCCTCTTGGGAGATTAGAATATAACTATAGAAATAATTAAAAATTATTTTATTTAAAAAAACAGAAGACTCTCTCATTTTATTTTTAACCTAAAATAAATTATTGTATTTATTTCATATGTGAGTACCTAGCAAACCTCCAAATTTAATGAATATTAAATCGACCGTCCCTTAAATTAGGGAATAATAAAATTTATAGCTTTATTTACAGTTTAATTAAAACCCATAGTTTTATTTAATAAATAATTGAGTTCAATCTTGATACAAACAGTAAGCCAAAGTTTGATGTTTGTTTATTCACGTGTGTTCTCTATTTTCCAGGCAAGAGATCTTTACTTCTTCTCCTCGGAGAGCATCGTGGATTTATCACATAATAAAATTACATTCATTGACATGCGCTTGAGCCCTCAACAAAATAATACATGGAATACTAAGTTTCATTCGGCCCGGAGTGTGAATCTTGGATATAATCCTATCAATTGCGACTGCAATATTTATCATTTTATCAGAGCCATTGAGGTGAGATTTTATACTATTTTTTGACTAAACCCAACTTTTTTTATACGTTTTTAAGAAAACACGGTCCAAGAAAAAACTTTTTTACATAATTGATTTAATCTAACACGATTTCAAATCACTTTCTAAAGACATTTATTATTTCTATTATTTTGTAAAGAAATATAATATATTATTACGAAGTGAATTTAATTTTACTTAGAGAAAGTGGTGTAGGTTTTAGGTGAAACATGATATTAATTACTAAAGTAAAGGGTGTGTAGTTTCACAGTGAATGAAATAAAATTAATAAAAAGGTTTATACAAACTCATATACTTCGGATTATTAGTCCATCATCAGGAGTTTACAGCTTAAACAACTTAAACTCCTGATGATGGACTAATAATCCGAAATATATTGAGTTTGTATAAACCCTCTTTTTTTTCATTCACTGTGAAACTACACACCCTTTACTTTATTAATTTTATTTAATTTTATAATGGTTATTTACATAACCTGGGTTGATTTTTGAAAAAATTTCATTTTTCTTCAAAAAAAGAAAATCAAAAAAGATATTTAAATTGTATTTTAATATTTTTTTTATTTATGGTAATTATTAATTTTTTTAAATTTTTACTATATATTATTTCTTTTCTTGCTCAGCACAAATGATAAGTAACCTAAAAATCATGTAATTTAATCAGGGGTGCCCACAAGGATGTTTAAGACGCAGAGTGGCGTCATTGAAATTTCTGGGGGAGTGGGTTTGAAAATTGTTCCAAAATTAGCATTATTTGCTAAAAATAAAAATGGTCAAGTTAATAACTTCAACAAAAGGTAATAAAAACCTAAAATATAATGTACAAGGGAGGGGGAGGAGGTGTTACTTTTCATGAAACTAAGGGAGGAAGTAGGGTGGTCACAAGAAATCAAAATTTCGAATTTTTCCGCTGCGGGCCTCTTAAAAGTTGCTAAAAAATGAGATTAGCAAAGTTTCAGCTTAATTGGATATCGGTAACCCGTGCCTCAACAAGATTGAAGTTTTGAAAAAAAAAAATACAATTTTTTGCAAAAAATTTCAGTTTGACAAGTCTTAGATTTGTAGATATTCAGCATTTTCCATGTCAGGACATGATCCGAATCCTCAAAAAGACCTTCTAAGCAAATGCCTAAAAATATAGCATTATCCAATTGCTTTGCAGATTTTAATTTTTTTTTTTTTTTTTCATTTGTACAATAAAAAGGGTTTAGGTAAAAGTTTATCAAAAGTAAATTTTGCAAAATCTAAATTGAAAATGAAGGAATTACGAGAAAAGAAGGTTTATAAAAATGAGGAACAATGTACTAGTATAATTGGATTTTATTATTTTGAATTTCTGTTATAAAAAAAGAAAGTCTTATAAAGCGAGAAATAATTATTATTTACAATATTCAGATTAAGGTTGTAATGGCTTAAATAAGGTGGATTTTGAAGAGTAGGGGTAGTAAATTTTTCCTCCATTCAGATAGAACTTGTAACACTTACGGCCGTTGTTCTTCGACTTTCGTGAAATAGAAATTAAAGTCATGAATTAATTTTATCCCACTTTCAGCTGTGTCATTGACAACTTTAAGATAGTACACTCAATTTTTTTTAATCTTTTAAATAATGTTGCTTTTCAAGCCATACTTACATCGGGATCAGTATTAAAAATTTTGTATCAATTTCTAAATTTCTTAAAAAGATTTATAATTCGGCGAGAAATAAGAAAATCAACTTCTTTGTCCAACAAATTATTTATATATTATATTCTCGTTTTACCATTTCTTATCTTTATTTATTTTATATCAGGGAAATATAAATACTCAATATGTTAATCTACAAGTGAAAAATTCTACAATGTGCTGATCCAGTTTTGAATGGCACATACGTCGATCAAATTTTATCTCAAAAAATTGCTTGTGAAATTGAAGAATGTCCTAACTATGCAGCTGCAAATTACAGAATTTATGACCAGGTATGTATAAAAAATTTATTACGAAAATTAATTTAGAGAGGGTTGGATTTTTCAAAAAATGGATCTCGTTTTGCTTTTTAAACTTATTAATTAAAGGGCCAAATTAAAGTCAGATACCGATAGTTTCGTTTAACTTTCGAAATTCTTATGATATCATATTTTGTTCTTATTTCTTGTTGATATTGAGAGAATGCACGAATTTTTTAAAAAAATTCAATTATATATCCAGTGATTATGAATTCGCGTTAGTTACAAAAATCGTGTAAAAATTGGTAATTTGACGTCCTCTTACACCGTCAATTTAAAATGAATCAAATTTTAAAAAATTACACTAAATTCTATTTAATGAGATCTTTACAAACACCCCCATACCCTATGATTAGAGACCGGGATTCCTATGCAATTTCATATTTTGTTTGCCGCCACATACGACCCAGGGGATCAATTATCTATCCGAATCATCCATCTAGGACAGGGGTCGGCAACCTTTTGAGACGGAAGAGCCAAAAGTTACAATTTACAAAATTTCCCAGTTTTTAAAGAGCCACTAACATTTTTGTTTCAATATTATGGTATTTGATTAGGATTAGGTATATAAATTTGATTTTTGATTTAAAATAAATAGCTTTAAATATGAAATAATATTTAATCATATAAAAACATACAAATGTTTCACACAAAACATATTAAAGTATTTTAGCTAGCTCTGCTAGAATAATAAAATTAGTAATCAAATAATATAACTATAATTATTGAATAATAGATAGTTACATCAATGGGAGCATTGGCCTTGCATGCCTTTTGAAAGTTTGGTTAAATCTGGCTCATAACTTGTTGTTTTCAGTTTCAAGCACGCGTCTAGATTTTTATTTGTTAGTTGGCCTCTTACTTTACTTTTTATTATATTTATTTGCTATTTCTCCACGGGTTTGGCCTGAGAGCGGCAGCAATCAATTGGACCTGGGAGCTTGGGACGACATAGACCTGACGAAAAGGGTAACTTGTGCTGTGTCTTTTAAGTCGCAGGACTCATCCATAGAAAGTGATAAAGCAGAAGCCAGTTGAATGTCTTCCACTTGCATATGTGTTACATTTGAAGACATTTTAGCAGTTCTATCTTGTACTGTTTTAGCAGATAATGGCAAATCTTTGATTTTCTTCATGATTTCAGTTTTGGTTTTGAAATCACGAAACAGTTCTTCAGCTCCATGTATGAAACAATCTTTGACGTACTCACTATCTGTGAATGGTTTCCCTCTTTTTGCAATTTGTAGTGATATTGGAAAGCTTGCCAGATTTACATTATTTGAAGATTGCGCCCAGTTACTTAGCATAGAACTCAAGGGCGGATCCAGGGGTGGAGGGGCGATTTGCCACCAGTACTTGTCACATTTGCAGCCAGGAGGCAGACGTATCGTCTGAGCAGCAATCACAGAGCGATATGAATTTTAGTTCATTTATAATTTTTGAGGGCCTAAAAACCACGGAAATTTCGGACTTTTTCAGATTTTCGCTTATAAATCAAAAACTATGGGTCTGACAGAAAATTTCACCCCGAATATGAACTTAAAAGTTAAAATCAATTCAGCCGTTTTGCCATAAATGATCTACAAAATAGGCAATTTTTACCAATTTATCCGAAAATTGGATTATGCTTATTAAGTGATCACAAAAAACCACTCTTCGAAATTTGGTGCTACCCCTAATAGTTGCCAATTGGCGAAAAAAAGAAATTGGCAAAGTTTCATCTTAATTAGACAAAGGTATCCCGTGCAGCAATGAGCGCGGATCTTGTCTTGTCTTGGAAAATGCTGGATATCTACAAATCTAAAGTGGCTCAAGTAAACTTCAAGCCATCGAAATTTCCATGAGATAAGAATCAAGTTACTAGGATGAGTGGTTTTCATTTTATGAACGAAAAGCTAAAATTTTTTGCAGTTTTTCAAAAACTTCAACTTCATTGCGGCACGGCTTACCTTTTGTTCAATTAAGATGAAACTTGTCCAATCTAATTTTTTAGCCAATTGGCAACTATTATGGAGGTCACCGCAAAAATTCGAAATTGTGGTTTCTTGTGACCACCTAATAAGCATAATTAACTTTTCCGCCAAAATTTCCTAAATTTGACGATTAATTGTGGCTAAACGGCTGAACCGATTTTAATTTTATTCGTTATATTTTCTTTAACGTTATGGTCTTTCATTTTGGTAAAAGTGAAATTTTCGGTAGATCGCATGGTTTTCGAGTTATAAGCAAAAATCTGAAAAAAGTCCAAAATTTTCGTGATTTTAGGCCCTCAAGAATTTAGCACCAGCCAGAAACCGTCGCAAACTCATATAACTCTTATTTGGGATGCCTAACGTCGATTAAAATTATTTCCACCTTGTGCATATTTATTAGGTAGCGCGGCCTTTTTTCGGTCTAATTTGCCTGTAGTCCAGTAAATAGAGGATCCAAAAAGTGGTTCAGCTTACATTAATTGCGTGAAAAGATTTTTTCTAGGATCGCTTGGTATAGTGTGGGTATGTCAAATCTAAGTTCGCGACCTCGAAAGTGTGGGGGATAAGTTTTGGTGGCCGAAAAAACCTCGAAATTTTCGGACTTTTTCCAGTTTTTCACTTATAACTCGAAAACGGTGCATATTTTGTAAATAACCGTCCTATAGTAAATTAAAGAGGACACAATTTCGGGTCAATTAAAAAAAAATAGAAAATTGGTCCAGTAGTTCGATTATTTATGGGAATCCAAAAACAGCCCCTCGGGTCACTTTTGAATCCCTATCCCAAAACTCGCACATTTTTCGATATTTTCCCATTTTGACCATGAAGGAGCACTTTTTCGACATAGACCACTCTGTCGCTTTTGAGGATTCGAATCATATCCTGTCCGGTAAAAGCAGGATATCTATAAATCTAAGAGTTTTATCAAAAAAGTGGACCAAGTAAACGTTCAAGTCAACAAAATTTCCTAAAGAATCAAGTTTCTAGGATGAGTAGTTTTCATTTTATGAAGGAAAAACTGGGATTTTTTGCAAAAAATTGCATTTTTTCAAAACATCAACCTCATTGCGTCACGAGTAACCATCGTTGTCTTTGTCAAAAACGTGCTCCTTCATGGTCAAAATAGGAAAAAATTGAAAAAAGTGCGAGTTTTAGGGATATTCAAAAGTGCATACATGCAAACATACATTTATTGACAAAAATTAAATCCCGATTTATTTTTGGACCCAAATGTAAATGTAATAATATATACTTTAAGTACGAAAAAAAAGTTCGATTCCAACCTACACGTTAAGCAGTAGGTAGTTTTGTTTAATTTTTTTGTTTATTTTAACCTTGTTTTCTGTAGTCTGTTCTCTATTCCTTTATCTAATTTTTTTCCATCCCTTTTCATGTTTAAATTAAAAATTACATTATTCCCTTTTTAGGCTTTACTCTTAAGCTGTGACAACCAAGATTTAATCACACCACCTTCTATGAACTCTGTACTAAACTATATGTTGAAATCGATTCCAAATCCATTTCAAGTGAATTTCAATCTTACCGGAAATTTCATTAAGAAATTTCCGAATGCATATGAAAATGTTTGGTACAAACATCGTTAACCTAACAAGATTAGAGTTAAGTCACAATAATATTACTAAGATCGACGCCGAAGATATACACGCATCTTTACAGGTAATTAAGTATTCGAATGATGTTTCACTTTATAAGTCAAAATCAAAGAGACTATCATCAGATTGTGAGTGAAAATCAAAAAGGCTTATATTTCTATTTATACCCTACGAACTACTAATGAAAAAAATAAATATTTTATATCTGTATAACTTTTTTGTGTGGCTCTTTTCTATCCTTTTTTATTGGTAACTTCGCTATAAACATTTTTAATTAAAAAAAATAATAATACAATTTTTAATTGAAAATAAAGAAATTGAACATGCGTTCACAACAGCTTCTTTATAACCAGGAGGCATTTATCTTATCCACTAGCCCAGTAAATGATAATCAAAAAGGATTATATTTCTATTTATTACCTAAGAATGATAAAATATTATTATTATTTTATTTAATTAATGGATTGTGCTTAGAAATAATAAACCACACAAGCGTTAATGTCACTACTGGTCTCAGATAATATTGGAGTCCACGACTGCGTCTCAAATCTTCGAATACTATTCTCAACACCCTTTGTGCATAAATTATTAATTTCATGTGATATGGTATTTTTTGAAATATTTTTTTTTTTTAGATTTTACTTCTTGACCATAATAATTTATCTGAACTTGATGATAAATCAATAAATGCTTTGTCTTATTTATCGGATCTGAATCAAATTTCATTGGATCACAACCCATTTGAATGTAATTGCAAAATCAAAAATTTATTGACATTTATTCAAACTAATTATCGTAAGGTAAGTGTCTTTTCTTAATTATTTTATCGTTTATTATTAAATTATTATCTACTGAAATGAATGGGGTGAAAAATTAATTCTTATGTTCATTTAATGTTCATTATCATAGGGAATAAATTAAATATTATATTTACTTGTTCAGCCCCGAAAGATTTTCCAAATCAAAGATTTTGTTGCCTACTTAATATAATTTTTACTTATTTATTTTGAGACTAAATAGTTACGATAAATTCTTTAGTATCTGTAAAGCAACAAATTTTCCGCTTGAATGTATTTTACGGGGAGCTTTATTGTTTAGTATTTTCTTCATTTATGTAAATCGATTAATATATTCTCTGATTAGATTCGCAAAATTCACCCAGAAAAGTAATATAACTAGACTGATTTCTATTTGGAAACATTAATTCATTCATTTTATACAAACAAAATATACAAATATGACATTGGTATTTATTTACTGACAGACATTTCAACTTTTTGAACTCCTGCATGGGCCACGGGAGGGGATGTAAGGGGTGTACTTTCACCCCCTGTCATGAAAGAAAATACACAGAAAAAGATTAAGAATTGATTTAAATTTGACATTAACTTAATTGACATAACATAAATGTCTAATATTATATGCCTACCTCTTTATATTATAATAAGGATGCACTATTATAATTTATATTTTATAAGTTAATAGTATAGTTAGTAGATCAGACTTTGAGAAAAATGGTAAAAAACACAACCCTTCTAGTCTGTATTATCCATCTGTCAGCACAGACCTTTAACTTTTTTCTTGATATTGATGCAAAATGTGTTAACATTAAAATCAAGATTCACTCGCGTATTGTAAACAAAAGAGTATGCAATTTCAATGTCGAGTTTGAAGCTACAGGGGGAAACGTGTCTTCAATGATTGAAGGTTGTAATTTATTGAAGTTGGAGGTTTTTTTAAACTAATATAATTTTTACAAAAAAAAAAAAAAAAAAAATCCGACTTCAAAAAAAACTAAATGCAATAAAAAAATCATAAGAACATAAAAATCAAATAGAATGCACTAAAATGTATAAAATAATTATCTAATTTAGTTACAACTAAACGACGAAATATTAACATGAAATCACTTTTTGAAGTCGGTGTCAAAAATATACAATTTATGAATCGCACTCGACGGATCTTACTTAGTACGTTTGGCGGGTAAGCTTATATACATTTTAGTGCATTTTATTTGATTTTTGAGCTCTTATTATTTTATTTTATTGCATTTAGTTCATTTTTTATAAAAATTAATATTATTTAGAGAACGAAGAAAAAGATTATTCTTATTCTTATTACAGGACAAAAGGATCAGCCGGGGCTCGAACCTCATTTATTTATTTATTTTACGTATTTTTTAGCGAGAAATTTTTTCCACGTCGACCGATTTCGATTGATTCGCTTTTTTATTGGAAAGGGGGTTACCTTAGGGATTGGTCCCATAGTAATTGAGTCAAGTTCTGATGATATGATCAATGACGAAATAACATAAATCTCCTATTCTTATGAGCAAATAATCAAAATTATAATAAATAAATTCTTCTTTAAAAAAAATCTTAAAACATTCATTTAAAACCCGCAAACGTTTCGAGAGAATTTCTACATTTATAAATTGAATTTTATTATCATTTTCTGATTCATTCGCCCGACGCTTTCACTTAAGAGATGCATGCAAGGTATTATATTACGTTACTATTAATTAAGCATCACTAAAAAAGAGGAAAATAAAAATAATTTTTATAAAAAATAAAACCGACTTCAAAAAATTAAATGCAACAAATAAAATAATAAGAACTCAAAAATAAAATAAAATCCACTAAAAGATATAAAATAATTATCTAATTTAGTTACAAATAAACGACGAAATATTTACATGAAATCACTTTTTGAAGTCGGTGCTAAACAAACTATATAAGCGAGCTTACCCGACCAAACGTACATCCGTGAGTGCGATTCATAAAATATATGTTTGGCACCGACTTCAAAAAGTGATTTCATGTTAAAAATTTCGTTGTTTAGTTGTAACTAAATTAGATAATTATTTTATACATTTTAGTGGATTTTATTTGATTTTTGAGTTCTTATTATTTTATTTGTTGCATTTAATTTTTTTTGAAATCGGTTTTTTTTATAATTTATTGTGGGTTTTTCTATCAGTGTGTTACACTGTTCATCTGAATAAGTGACAACTTGATTTATGAGTCATGAGAAAATAATTCCCAGGGCCGCAGTGTTTCAGGCGACGAACTTACACTAGATCGTGAGAGGGCGCCGGGAAAGTGTCATTTTAGGTCGAAAAAGAGTCAGGATTTGTCTCAGAATAATTTCCGAAAAATGGAGGACCTCATTGGTGCGTTTTGGGGGATGTATTTGGCAGTGGTGAACCGAGGGTTGAGGGTTGCAATGTGCATATTGTTGAGGGGTGGGTGGGCAATCAGCCCCTAGGCGGCAAATATCTAAATCGGCCTCTGACCATATTTATGCCCCCTTGCTCACGGACGGATTGTGTTATCTGGTATCCGGAAAACAACTTAAAGCCTCATTCTATATTGTATTTTTAAATTTTTTAAATCAAATTTATTGGAAATTGACAATAAAAACATTTCATTCTTAATTTTTCTTTATATATTTCTCACTAATTTCTAATCATTCATTCATCTTTCTAATTAGTTATGTTAAAGTGTAAAATAGATAGGTATATAAAAACAAATGAAGAATGAAATGTATTTATTGACAATCTACAAAATCCAAAGCGATATTTCTTATTGAAAGTGGTCAACCACTAGTGAGCGAAAATGTTAATTAATAAATATTAATACATAAATAAAAATAATTTATTGAAATTATCAAATTTATTTAATTTGCCTGACAACCTTTGGGGTTACCATAAAAGACTATTTAAATTAAAAATGATATTATATATTATATTAAAGAAAAACAATACCTTTGTTTGTAGATGGAGCATACTTCGAGTCCCACCTGTGCCACGAATGGAAAGAATCTTACCAGACAATTGAATAAGACCACATTTCAAGAAATCTGCCCCTCAGGGAACGAGCTTTTGATCGCAATTGTTATAAGCGTAGTTTGCGTTGGTGCGCTTATAATTGTCTTGTTTGGGCTTTATTTTAAATTCCAGCAGGTTCGTACTTTGATGTTAACAGACTTTGATTGTTTTTTTTTTTTAAATACTTCAAAATTTTAAATTCAAATTACAAAATTTATTTATTTTGTTAATGGAATCGAAGAGAGCTCCACTTAATTGTTATTTGTTAACACTTTCGATTAATTCATGGAAACTTAATATCATATCGAAAATAAATAAAAATAAAGTAAAAAAATGGATTTAATGAAAATCGATCATTTATTCTTTGCCTTCGAAACTGTTCATACGTTCATCGTATAAAAGCTCTTAAAATAGCACGTGGGAGAAATACGAGATATTAAGAGCCATTTTTTTACTTTATCCAATGCGAAGTATGTGTAAAGTATTGTAATCGGTCTCGGAGCAAGTGAGACTTCAAAGGGTACTCAGGTAAAGACTACGGAACCCATATACTCAATTAAAGTCACAAATTGTAGTATTCAATTAGGTTAAATTTTAGCACTTGTCGGTTTTGCCAAAAATTACATGGGGTCTCGTCGAGAGGCCAAAAAGTGCGATTTTTTCATTTAGTACGTGCAGATGTATGGATGGATGGATGGATGTTGCACCGATTGAAATAAAATCACACACCACTCCCATCCACCACATCCCTCGAAACCCACCCGCACCACCGCCCCTCACCCGCCCCCCCAACTGCCCCCCCCGCACCCCACACTGTGCCTATCCACCCCCGCGCGCCCCCACCCCCACTCCCGCTACACCCCCGGACACCAACCCGCACCACCCCCTTCACCCCCACTCCGTCTTACTTCTTCACCCCACCCTTATTGCACCCACGGACTCTCATACCACCCCCGCACTCCATACCCTAACCCACCCCGCACCCAATTTTATTCATTTCTAGCCTTCTAGTGACCCACATATACAAAATATGGTTGAGTTTGGTCCAAGAGCGAGAATTTTCATTTTTCGACCCTCCTCGCAATTTGGGTGGTTAGTTTTTGCATTTCTAAGCTCTTTAGAGGCCCACAGATTATGAATACAAAATTTGGTTGAGTTTGCTCCAAGGGCAAGAATTTTGGTACATTTTTCACCTTCCTCTTTTTTGGGTGGTTTTCGGGGGAAATTTTTCAAACAAAAAGCTGTCAGAAATCACATCCCCTACAACTTTTCTTATAATAAAATTTGTCGTAAGGTTAATAGTTTAGGAGTTATTTGATAATTTACATTCGTGCGCCCCCCAAACCCCCTTTTGGGGTCAAAATATCAAAACGTTATATAGCTAAAAACATAAGTTGGAAGACATCTGATGCATATATGAAATTTCATAATAATCCCTTCAGCCGTTTTTACGTGAATCGTGATCAACTTTTCGCGGAAACCACTGAAACATACAGACAGACATACAGGAATTTTGTTGAGGTGTTTTCGTTCATAACTTTCCTTGAAACGTATGCAACCAAAATTTGGAGTGATTTGGACGAATGTACAGACAAAACCTTAATTATATATATATATATATATATAACGAATATCTCTATTAAGTTTATTTGTTAGAGAAAATAGTTTCGAATGTTTGACATTCCTCATCAGTCTTTTTAATTATAAATATTTTACATGTTATTTCTAATTAAAAAAGACTGATGAAGAAAGGTCAAACTTGCGAAACTATTGTCTCTAACAAAATTTAATATATACATACGAGGAGCATTCCAATATAAACAAGCCTTTTAATTCTGAGGACATATAAAACGTGTCGGGGGTAGGCTGAGGGTCGGGAAGGGTAGGGGGATCCCCTCTAGATGACTCAATGCCAAACTGACCGCCCGACCGATTTTTTTAGTTGTCCTCACAATGAGTAAAAGAGAGATTCTCCTTCGGTTGCGCAGCGCATCATAATAACATTTTTAACGAACGAAGGCGTTAAACCAGCCGAAATTCGGGGCCCATTGCGTGCACAGTTCGGGAGAATGCACTTTCATGGACACGAGTGAAAGCCTGGTGTGCAGAGTTCAAAAGAAGGGCGTCAAAAGTTGAAAATGTGAGTCACCGAAGAAGCCCCCGCTCCAACATTAAGCCTGACAATGTTGCTGCTGTTCGAGAGCGACGTCCTGCTCCTCCATGACAATGCAAGATTCCACACTGCAGCCCTAACAACCCAAAAATTGATTGAAATGCATTGGACTACACTTGACCATCCTCCATACAGCCCTGGCCTTTCACCATACGATTTCCATATGTTTTGGCCTCTCAAAAAAGCACTTGGAGGAGAGCGTTTTGCAAACGATCAATAGGTTGAATAGTTCGTGCGCAATTGGATGGATACCGCCCGAAGTCATTCTTCGAAATTGGCATGAAAAAACTACCTGCTCGATGGAAAAAATGCATTAATAATAAAGGGAACTATGTAGAAAAATAAAATAAAGTGTGTTTTCTTCTTAAATGTCAAATAAATTTTTAAAAGGCTCGTTTATATTTGAATTAGCCTAATACATTCAATTCGTTAAATATATGCATATGCATAGGACAAGCTAATTGATTTCTCTTCATGAATCGACAAATGCAGAAAGCAATTTGGGCTATCTGCGCAAAACAAAATATTTTCAATTAGAAATCGAAATGGGTTTTTTTAATGATACTATTTCCTACAGCCAAATGCTCGCGAATATTAAAGGAATTTTGTAATAAAAAAAATTAGCAAATTCAAATGAATTGTAGAGGATATCGGACTCAACAACCACAGCTGGCTCGCGAATGTTTAAATATTTTTAAAATAAGTGTTGTTCTGTTCAGTTTGGATTTATCCAGTTGGGAGATCCAAACCTAATTAAAATTATTTGTAGTAAACCCAGTTATTTTCTAATCAAATATTATCTTTCACTTCACTTAAATTAAAAACAAAATAATAATAATTAGATGCTGTTTTGAGGTATGTAAGCCCTTTGAACCAGATGTGGTGTTCAAATGAAGACAAGGAATTTTATTCTGGTTGAATAATGAGATGTATTGTCTTGTTTAGATTTTTTATTTTCAAATCACGAGACTGTTTCGGGTGAGACTCTCCACCATCATCAGTCAGTGTTTGAATTATATAGCACTCAATATACGTTCATAGTATACAGTAAGAAAAGCTTTTATTTAATATGTTTTAATTACATTTTTGTAATGCTATAAAACATATAAGTATATATAATATAAATACAACAGTCTTCGTGAAAGGTTAAAATTAAAAGAAAAAGACATTATATATTTTTCAAAATTTTCTATGTATAAATCTTAATTTGTAACTAATTTGAAATATTTGTGATAGACTGATGATGAAGGCAATGCCTTCGAAACTATAGTCTCTAGAAATAATTAAAAATTATTTTATTTAAAAAACAGAAGACTCTCTCATTTTATTTTATTTTTAACCTAAAATAAATGAAAATATACATAATTGTGTTATGTCCTTCATATAATATATGTAAAAAATACTTAATTGTATGTCCAAATGATGTTATATATGTTTTGAACTCCTTAAATAAGTGTAACAATAACAAAAATATAAAAATCCTTCTTTATAAATTCATAGATTCATGAGTTAATCAATTTTTCATATTAACATATCGAAACGAATCTCAGTCTTCAATTTTTTGTAAAAAAACAGCATCTAATTATTATACATAAGCCATCAGCGCATTCATCAATAAAAAAAAATGTTGATAACTCTATGAGTTTATTCTTTATCATAGAAAATAGGTGGAGACATTCTTCGATAACACAGGCCTCTATTATTACATTTTTACATTTGATAATTTGTTTTTCTTTTCAAAATTTTCAGTATACTCAAATCTTTTATCTTAGAATTGTATTTGATTTGGGGCTAAACTAAATTGTTTACCTTTTTTAACCGACTTCAAAAAAGGAGGAGGTTCTCTATTCGACTGAAATAGTTTTTTTTTTTTTGTGCCTATGTTACCTCATATCTCCGCCAATTGTCAACCGATTTTGAAAAAAAAATTTGCATTGGGTCCAGTCGTCTAGCTTCCGATTGGTCCCATTTTTTTCGTTTTTTCATAGGTATTAGACCTTTTTATTAGGTTTGTTTAGACCTAACCTCTTTGTTTATGAACCGATTTCGATGGTTCTTTTTTTATCCGAAAGGGGGTGTCTTAGGGATGGTGTCATATTAATTTGGTCAAGTTCTGATGATATGATCACTATTAATAACATCACTAAAAAGAGAAAAATAAAAAATTTTTAAGAAAAAAATAAAAACCGACTTCAAAAAATTAAATGCAACAAATAAAATACACTAAAAGGTATAAAATAATTATTATCTTATTTAGTTACAACTAAACGACGAAATATTAACATGAAATTACTTTTTGAAGTTGGTGCCAAACATATACCTTTTATGAATCGCACTCGACGGATCTTACTTAGTACGTTTGGAGGATATGCAACTCACTAATAGGTATAGTTTGTTTGGTACCGAATTCAAAAAGTAATTTCGTGTTAATATTTCGTCGTTTAGTTGTAACTAAATAAGATAATAATTATGTGGAATCTTTTCGAAATTTACTCTATTCTATTCTATAACATTAAATATTATTGTAGTTATATTGTATTATTATTTCGTGTTCAATAAATAATTATAATTAATTATGTGTGATTTAAATACAAATTGAAATTTTAATCAAATTATTCACAAAAATAAAAGCTTCAACAGATTCATTACTATTAAATATCATAGTAGAGTTTTTTTAATTTACAATTATTTCTAATATTCAATTAATTATATTTTTTGTTTACATCTTTTATTTTATTTTTTAGGAAATCAAATTATGGTTATTCGTACACCAAATGTGTCTCTGGTGTTTTCCAAAAGATTATGACATGGACAAAGATAAAATTTATGATGCCTTTATCAGTTTCTCCCATAAGGATGACACTTTTGTGCTAGACAATTTAATTCCTGGCTTAGAGGATTGTGAACGACCATACAAATTGTGTGTCCATTATAGAGACTGGATTCCTGGAGAATATATCCCAACTCAAATTGCAAATTCAGTGGAATCGTCTCGTAGAACAATCATAGTTCTGTCTAAGCATTTCCTCGAGAGTGAATGGAGTAGAATGGAATTCCGCACTGCACATAAACAGGCTCTAACTGAAAGCAAACCACGAGTTATTGTCATTCTTTATGGTGAAATTGGACCAACGGAAAAATTAGACGATGAACTACGCACCTACCTTTCCATTAATACCTATGTGAAATGGGGTGATCCATGGTTTTGGGAAAAACTCAAGTTTGCTTTACCGCGTAATGAAATGCCCACAAACAAAAAACAATCCGAGAAGTTGCCTCGTGAATCTTTCTTAGAAATGGGTACTAATGATAAGAAGGACATAGTGAAGCTTAATTTAATTTAATCTTGTAGAATGTATATATAGAAAATTTAAATATTAAGAAGTCACTGAGGATTTTACAAGTTTTTCATTTAAATAATATGAGAAAATAGATTCTTTTTAAAGAAAAATTCCCATCCATTGTAATTTCACTCTATCAAATTGTCATTTAGACTCTTTTTTAAGGGATAAAATTTCGTTGAATATCAACTAATGTGCCCGCCACATAGCTTTCACTTAAAACCCCTCTTCTTTGAAATCATATCACCAATTTTGCCCTTTCAAATTAACCCTTAAAATTCTTCAATCATTATGAAATAATAGAAAACACTGAACTTGTTTAGCTCAGCGAATTTTAAGAAAATATTTTTTATTTATTTTTTATTTTTATTGAAACACTGTAATGGTCTGAATTGAAAGGGAAACTGATAGTATGATTTCAAATAAAAGGGTTCTAAGTTAATTTAGAAACAAATTTAATCCTACTAAATGAGCATAAGGGCACTATGATATAGTGAAGTATCAATGAATTGAAATTAAAAAAAAGTACCACTATTCACATGTTATTTAAGGATGTTCTTTCACGACAATCCACACAAAAAGTTTTAGCCTCGTAACCACTCTATAAATATGAACGGAACTAAAATTTTAGGTTATGTTTTTCAACGTGACTGTCCACACACACTACGAAATCTCCATATGGATACACATACTAGCCGGATCGTTTCCAAGCCATTGTGCTTATATCCCTTCTACTAAAAATAATCGCCCAAATATGTTTAAATTAACAAATAGATATGTTTCATTCATTAAATATCCCGTCGAAAACTCATGCGTAAAATTGAAAACGATCAACTGATTAGTGAGCGAAAGGTTGAGATTTTTAAATAAAATATATCTACTGTTTTGTATCATCGAATTTAATTTTCATTTAGCAATTCATCAAAATTAACTTGATTAAATATATATATAAATCTGCCAAATTACTATTTTCGAATTCTTTTTTTCAAAGCAATAGGATTGATCAATGTCATTCAACCGATATCTTGCTGCGATATTAAATTGTATTAGTTCTTTAATAAACATTATAATAGAATTTAAATAAAACTGTCAAAGTGAAACAATTTGTTAACAAATATATAAATTTGTCCGTTTTATTTAAATTTTATTAAAACAAGGATTTAATTTTCTAATTTAGAGACCAACAAAACCAATAAAATACCAATTAATTTATTACAGAGCATTTGTTAAAATGAGCACAATATATTAGTATCTTAAATTGAATGTTAATTAAGTTGAAGATAATAAATATATGTACAATATATAATTCAATTTTATATTTCTGTTTTCTTTGTTTAGTTTGTATTTTATGTTTTAGAAATGAGTAACAAATATGAATTTATTTTATTATTGTATTATCATTTATTATTAAATTTCTTGAATGCCATATGTTATTACTGTTAAAAAAATATTATATTATCAATTATGCTGTCATATATACTTATATCTACTCTTATTAAACGAGCAAAAATTGTATATTTATTTATTTGTTTATATATTTATTTATTTGTTTGTATATATTTGTATCTTGGTTCTATTTTGAAAACGACTCTATCGATTTTGATGAAATTCACGAGTTAGGGGGTTTTTGGGGTGACAATTTGATCTTTTACGGTCTCATCTTCGACAAAATTGTTTTTGATGGGTTTTTTCGTAATCAAATTAATTATTCTCAGATAGACAAATCCCATTCTTAGGGTTTAAAAAAAGGTTTCCCTTTTCCTTTTGTGCTCAGGCAGACAATGGGTCTGGTAAATCCTTTATTCTCAAAGGCCTTGAAGAAGTATTGTGATTGTGGTTTAAAACATATTTTGTTCAACCTAAACGTTAGAAATATTAATAAACGTTTTGTAATTGTTTTTATAAAGAATTTTATTTATTTAATAGAATAAAAAATAATCAAGAATTTATTAAAAAATATATTTCGCATAAGCAGGTCTCAATTTTCTGAAAAAACAACACATTTTGATAGGTTTTATTTATTAACAATTGGATGAATAAAAATGAATCATATGGTTGAGTCAAAACAGGTGCAGGAGGTGGGGTGCAGTGGTGGGGTATCCGGGGGTTGGGCGAGATTTTGGGGGTGGGGTCAAGCGGGGAGGGGGGGGGTACAGTGGGCGAATACTATATATTTTTGTATTTTTTTTAATTTGACAACGGCTCTCAAACAAAAATCGACCTTTTTATCAGAATTTTAAAATCAAAATATTACGGATAAAAGGAACCATTTTGTGTTGTCCTATTCGACCAAAATCCAATCAAACTACATCTTGCAAATGAGTTGTATTTTGGTTCTAGTACTGAATGAGAAACATAGAAAGTAAGACAAGAGTCCTTTGTGGAATATGGGTTGTGACCTTTCTTCTTTCTTCCAAAGAACTTAGGGCCGTTTACACGATTTCACATACATTTCGAAATTTCGAACTCTTGTCAAATCGGAGCATTTTAAAAAAATATAATAAAACTATCATTGAATATTACAAATGATGTATTTCTTTTACTGAACTAAATTGAATATTCTCTTTTTTTTTTCTTTTTAATAGATTCGACCTACTAAATTATTTCAAAATGAAGTGAAAGCAGTTTCAGTGCCTCATACTTCTTCAATCAAACCTTGTCATCGATGTAAATGAACAGGAACAACTCTTTGCCATGAATGCGATGGGAAAGGATGGAGTAAGTTAAAAAAATAATTATAAATATATAGCTAGATATAAGTAATACATAATTCACTCAAATGAAAAAAATTCCAATTGCTTGATAGAGACGGAAAAAACAAAAGTTTTACTCAGTCAGCGCTCGCCCAACCGCGCCCACCCCTTGCGTCGGCACTGCTAATTAGAAAAATAGGAAATGAGTTCATGGGAGATGGCTGTCAAATTTTAAACATTATAAAAAATATTAATTTAGCAAGGACGCCTGTAGGGTAGGCTAGTCCGAACCAAGAGGCGTCCAATTGGTTGCATAGATACAGGCGGCAGCATTCATAGACTAGTATTATCTGGCTTCAGTTAAAAGCAATATATTTATAGTATTTTAGTCTTGGAATTCAGTTAAAAAGGTCGAATTTTATTTATTTGAAGAATAATTTAAAATTTTAAGACTTTTCTAGCTTTTCCCCAAATGGATTTGGATCTGAGTTTGTGGAGCTCTTTCCCAACACAAACCTATAATGGAATAATTAATTTGTCCCATCAAAATTCCAGACGACCTTTCACTTCGATTAGGTCTCACAGGCTTATATTCATATTTTATCGAAAATAAATTTAAATAATATTTTCTTGAAATTCTTGATTTTAAAACTAAATTTTATTTTCTGGCTGGGTGGTTACAAATTCGCCCCTCGAGCTTGAGCGCCGTGGTGTTTTACACCACCTGAACCACCCTGTAGGCACGGACCTGGGTAAATTAGTTTTGACGTAATAGTAATCTGGCGACTACAAATGAATGAAGACACAAGATGGAATAAAACCTTCGAAACTATAGTTTCTAGCAAATAAATTATGTAAACACATTTATATTTATTATATACTAGCTTCAAGGCCGCCTTCGGCTGCTTTATTGATGTTTTATTAGTAACAGAGAATAAATATAATTGTTTTATTATAAAGTCATAAATAGACATAATTTGAGATTCTATTTAACTGTAATATACACTCATAACAAATAAGATGAAACAAATATTTAAAATGTATTAAAAATCTCTATTTATAAAAAATTCTCTTATTCTCAAGCTTGAGTTGTTTATCATAAAAGAATTTAGTCTTATTGATTTTAAGTCGATTCTTCCACGTTTTCAGTAGAGCTTGCCATTAATAGTCAAAACATCAAAAATGGAATGCAATAAGGTTATTCCTCTAGTATTAGATAAGAATCGATCGTTATTTTTGATTTTAAGTCGATTCCTCCATGTCTTCAGCAATGGTTACCAATAATAATCGAAGGATCAAAAATCTAATGTAGAATTGTTATTCCTCAAGTATTAGATAAGAATCGATTGCTATTTTTGATTTTAAGTCGATTCCTCCATGTCTTCAGCAATGGTTACTAATAATAATCGAAGGGTCAAAAATCTAATGTAGAATTGTTATTCCTCTAGTATTAGATAAGAATCGATTGCTATTTTTGATTTTAAGTCGATTCCTCCATGTCTTCACCAATGGCTACCAATAAAAACCGAAACGTCAAAAATCGAATGTAGAATGGTTATTCCTCGACTGTTAAATGAGAATCGATCATTATTTTTGAAATAAAGTCAACATCAGGCGCGGATCCAGACCTCTGTTTGGGGGGGGGGGGGGGCGGTCGCCGGTATATAAGATCTACTTTTGATCTCGGAAGTGTGTCGCGGTATTTTTTAATTAAAGTCAACATGAACTGCAAATTGCAAGTGATATCTGATTAATAATAAAGGAATAAACATATTAATATTTCAAATGAATTTGGATAAAGTTTAGCAACGATCCGTTGCAGTTTATTTAATTAAATAACAATTTTTGAGTTCATCAATTAAATTGTCAAATTAAAATTTGTGGGATTTAAAATTCATTGTAATTAAGTACCTTGAGGACCACAAAAAAGGTCATATATAGTTTTTTGTAAAATTATATTTTATAGTACTTTATTTTAGAATAAGATAGTACATTGGATAAAGTTTAGCAACGATCCGTTGCAGTTTATTTTTTTAATTTTTGTTTTTAAATGTACTTTAAAAAAAATAGATAGTTTTTTTAAATCTTTGTTGCATTATTAAATTCTACTTCAACGATAATGTGGTTAGAACTCTATTATCTATGCTATTAAGAATGAATGACATTCAAAAATATGACAAACAGTGCCGCCAACAAATGTTTAGTTTGCTAGTTTAGTTCTTTTATTGTTTGGCAAACTATGTTGGCTATACAGATTTTGTTATAGTTTTTCGTGAATTTTCCAATTTTCCGGGCAACTTTTCCGATTTTTTTTTACGTATTAACCTGAAATGGACTATTACGAACATTTAAAAAAAAATTAGCCAAATCGGTCCAGGCATTTGAGAGATCCGCGCTTACAAAGAAAAAGAAATTCATTTTTATTATATAGAAGATATATATGTTATTAATTTTTTGATCACATGATGGGGAAATAAAAATTAATCACTAGTATGAAGCTGAAGTGAATTTCATTTAATCGCAAAGTGCTTTAAAGTCACTATGATATATCCTTTAAAATTTTATGACAAAAAGTCGTGCTGCATTAATTACGTGATGAATAGTCATAACCGAAATAAATAGCATCTTGCGTAAAATATTTTCACCCATAGTAATCTATATTTTTTCTATATATATACAGAGAAATTTATAAATTTTTTATATTATCATTTTGATCAGCTTCTGTCTTTGAATACAATGTCATACAAATATATCCTCAATTCATTTGAGAAAGAGAATCGCAAGTCACCGTTTTCTTCTTTGAACCATACTAATCAATTCTGTTCGAATACAAGCAAGAGAACTGGGACAATCTTCGCTGAAATCATTCAATAGCACATAATATTCTAGGACGACACCCATCCAAAAATAAACAATATGTTGCTTGGAAATACTATATGACATATCTAAATTTAATTTAGAGCTTTCCTATTCTGAGTAGCTGACGAATATGTAATCTCCTAAAGGTGCGTACACATTATCACGCTGCGCCGCTTGTGCACATTGAATTTGTCATATTTGTACGGTGAGCGCACGCGGCGCACAACGATCCCTCTCCTGTCGGTTTTTTAACGAATACTTTGATGGTTTGCAGCGAATATTTGTAAGGAAACGTGAAAGGTTTTTCGTTTTTAACGCGCATCTGATTACAAATTCACTGCAAAATGAATACTGAATGTTCATGAGTTTCCTATGGATCGCCGGAGGTTCGTTGAAATCAACAATTTCAACGAACCAAAGGTGCGCGGCGCACACACGGCGCGTGGTTCATGGCGCGAAGTGTGTACGCACCATAAAGATAAATTGATCTTCAGTCAAATGTAACTGGAGGTGGACAAACCAGCGATGAATACTATAATTTTATCCATCAAAATAGGTATGTTTCCAGGCTCGTGGAGAGCTGTTACGGGCCCTGGGGCAAAATCAAACCAGCTGGCCCCTCAATGCTAGGACAAATATAAGTACTACATTTTTCAATTTGTAAAATATTTTATTATTTAACAAATACATCAATAGTTTACGAGTTAAAAGAAGTTTCAATATTGTAGAGAGAATGGACTTAATGAATCAACAAATAATGTGTCTCTCGATATAACAGACCAAAAGAATTATAAATGAGAAAGAAATCGATCTTATTTGATCGATTTCATCTATCTGGAGATTCATAGTTCATTTTTAATATAATAAAAAAGTATTTTGATTAAGAATTTTGTAGTTTAAAAGAAATTTTATGCAAAGATTCAATTTCTTCTCTCCTGGAGCGAATCAACTAGAAATGCCAAAAAGTTTTATTTTTGAATCGAAACTTCTTTAGAGACGTTTCTGTTTTGAAATTTTTGTTATGATAAAGGGTAAATAACTCAAAGGAGGGGAAATAAGATAGAGAGAAAGGAAGAATCTGTTAGTAATCTAGTTGACTGTCAGCGCATACGTGATATTGTTGGATTATTGGATTTAAATACTTTTATTTCTGGTTTGGCCGACGTGACAACTGATTTTGCTTAATCATATTTCTGACTCGTTATAGTCACCTGAAAAATACTATTGTTACCAGATTAAAATTTTATAAATAATAAATCAACTTAGTTTTCTGTTTGTTTTTGGATAAATTATGCTTCGCTATATTGCATTTTAGATTTATAAATATGAACTTTGAAACGCGATTTTGTAAAATGCATATGAATGCGTTATTAGGAAAAACATATCACTGTTCAAACAAATATAATCTCAAAATTCAAATATTTATAGTTAATATATCTTTATGTATATTACAGAAGAAGAAGTTGATTGACCCCACTGAACTTACATATATGCAATTACCTCTATTCGCAAAAGGACTAATTTTATGGTATAATAGGTCTCTGATATGATCTGATGTAGCTGTTGGTGAGGGTTAACCAATTTTATAATAGAATAAAATAAATAAGATTTTCATGCACAGGTGTTAAAGCTTGAATTCCAATTCACACTACACAATAGACTTTTAGGATTATTAGTATCAAAGTTATGGAACCTTTAAACAAAATATTACAGAGAATTCGATCAGTAAATTCTGACAGAATAGTGTCTCTGGTTGTTGTGGTTTTTATTTTAATTTTAGTATTATATTTATAAGATTACTAAATTATTATTAGCTAACGAATTTGAAAAGCACATCATAATCATCATCATCTAAGTTAACCTGTCAAACCCTAAGACTGGTTGGATGCAACTGCTTCTCTCTATTTGACTATCCCTTGCCAATTATTTCACGTTACTAAAAGTTCGCCATATATATATATTTGGGGAAAATATTATAATTTAAGTCTTTGACTTATTCTTTACTTTCCTACCTCACCCTTGGAAATTTCTTAAGCGATCCGCTGTGTCCCCTTCATCTGACGTTTTTATTCTTCCAAATTCTACCTGGAAGTTTTCTGTTTTCTAATCCTTTCGAGAACATCTATTATTATTATTCATTTGTAACTTATCTACACTTATCATAGGAAGGCAAAGTTAAACAGGATGTGACGCGATGAGTTTTTGGACATATGTAGTAGCTCTTACAGCAATGTATTGCTGTTGATTCCTGTAGCCCTAAATAAATCCGTTTTGCAATATGCTGGAATTGATGTTGTGGCAGAAAGGGAAAAGTTAGAACTTGAAACTCATCTATATAGGATCTACTTCTCAAAAGATAATAGCGCAAGTTAGTTAATATATTATAGGAGAGAATTTAAATTTTAGGTGAAAACAAAAATAAATATTTCAATTGAGGAAATAGTAACGAAATGTTATATTTAGAATTAATTATCTTTTCAATAAGTAAAAACGGCTTAATCTCTTAATTTCAATTTTTCGTCTATCTTTTCAGAAAATAATTAATTATCATTCTCTAATAAATTTTCTAAGAGTTTCTAGAGGCAGTTCTAATCAAAGACGTTTACTTGCAGACAACGCCATAACAGGTTTTCTTAAGAAATTTCACTATTAAGAATTGGAAAGTACGCGATTGAAAAATAATTAAGTAGTAGTCAGTCAAAATGTTACTTGTATTAGTTCGAGAGAATCGAGAGATTCGAAAAACATTTATAAATTATTTTAGAAAGTTTTCATCATGACAATATGTGACAAAATAATTTATAGTAAAAATTATTCGCGATCGAAAATAGAAATTATTATTTATTATTGATATATAAGTAGAGCAAATGTAATGTCCTATTAATATTTTTTTCATGTTTTTTTACAACCAATGCCATTATTGATTTATAAAAAAAGACATTTTTCTAATATTTCAAAAATAGAAAAAAGAGAGCAACAAAATTTTATAATTTTTCTCAATTGAAATAATTGAGTGAACTTTTTTCTTAAAAAGGCAAGGAATGAAATCTCTCAAGTGACTATTTAATAGCCATTAACCTCTTTGCAAGGTGATAAACACATCAAATCGATTTCGCCACCACATACCCTTCTATATCTAGCTTGCCAACTAATTAAGTAGTAGTCAAAATGTTTCCTCATCATCAAAAAACAAGCCTGCAAAAGACCGAGCCTGGGACACATTAGAAAACATTTGATAAACGTAATGAAATTCAAATAAAACTATATTTAAAAGATTTTATGCCTTGAACAT
The DNA here is from genome assembly GCA_024734495.1 of Forficula auricularia. Taxonomy (NCBI): domain Eukaryota; kingdom Metazoa; phylum Arthropoda; class Insecta; order Dermaptera; family Forficulidae; genus Forficula; species Forficula auricularia. The sequence continues at coordinate 4,738,161 of JALMQS010000150.1, forward strand.
GTGTATGTATATAAATATTATATATTCCGGACTATATTTGCAAATGTCTTGCCCTTATCTTCAGTCTATTATATATTAAACATAGATATTTCATAAAATTTAATTCATTTTTTTTCATAAGAGTTTTGTAAAATACCATCCGAAAATATTAAAAACTCTAATAATTAAAATTTATATTTAAGTAAATATTTATAAATAAATTCGATTCCTTTAAAAAACAATCTTCAAACGTTTATTAGAATACCAACGTGTCGGGAGAAAGGAAATTTTAAAAATTTCAAAATATTTATTGGCCAAATATTTATTTACATCAAGCAGAGGAAATTCTAGATTAGTAAAAGTATGACAAATCAAATTTAATTAGAAGAAAATTGAATTTAAAAGTTTTTTGGCGGGAGTAGTAGAGATCGGTCTCCCTGGTGTAATGGTCAGAATGTCTGGCTGGCAGCCCGGAGGTCTCGGGTTCGATTCCCGGCCATACACAGTCATTTTTTCTGTGAGTATAGTGTCTGGGAAAAAAAATTAAGTGGGAGATAAATTTAAAAACCTAATTTATCGACCGGAGAATTTACCACTGCTCGAAGCCCCTAAAAAACTTAGTGAATTGGATATTGAATTGTATCTAAGTTTCTGAGATTTGGCTCGTGATCCCGGCTTCTTTCCATCTACTCTGTTCTTTTTACGATGGAGGGCCATCCCCTACAGGCCTTTAGGGGATGCATCTTCTGGTGTATCTCCTTCTCTCATTAATATCATAAAAAAAAAGATGTTGAATTTATAAAAACAAATCAAAGACTGTATCCTCTGTATGAAATAAATAAATATACAGATTTATAGATACATATTATTATTTGAGAGCATGGTTATGAAGACCTTACCTGTATCATCAGTCTTAGAATAAATTTTACACTTTTTTTATTTTTTTATTTTAGCACAAAGCTGTGTATGAATATCTGCTTTCGAGTACTAGTATGTGTAGTAAATTACCTCTTTTCATATCCAAACAGATATATAATTACCATTTAATGATAAAATAATAACATCCGGATATAATTTTTTATTCTACGACTGATAACGAAGGGATAGCCTTCGAAAGTATGAACTCAAATAAATAAAATTGGTATTTATTTGGGTATAAATATATGTGTATTTATTCAAGTGTTGATACATATATGCTTTACATCAAGCATATGAAACACCGTTTGATTTGTTCTTATAAAAATCTATTTAATTAAATAAAAAAGATAATCTCAATAAATAAATAGGGGTTATTTTTCCAAAAATAAAATATAAGAAATACCAATAAGTAAATTCAATTATTAAAACTTGAAAAATCAAATATTTTTTCTAGAATCTATAAATATTCAAATTTTAGATATAAAATAAGATGAGAAGTGAGTTTGCATCTGAAAAAGGATTCAGCATCTATCTTTCATCAAGGATCGTATATTTCCCCACTTGAAAAGCATCTTTGACTTTCCGATAGGCTTTTTCTGTTTCGAAGCAATTTCTGTGCATAGTTGAAGGAGAAATTCTTCTAATATTAGTTTATTGGTAGAATTTCTATGAAGAATGTTATTATATTTAATTGGGTACTCTCTTTTACAAATTATCGTTTTATTGGTCTTACAAACATGGAAACGAAACGAGAAAATATAATATTAAATAGAAGATCCAATTTAATCACCTGATGGAAGAGAAATTTCTCAGCTGACTTTTAGGACTATCATTCAAATACTATTATATTTACAATGAGCTTGCTTTTGTCTTAAGAGACAATGCCCTTTGCCCTTGTATGGCTAAACTTTAAGGAAATTCTAGTGACACGAAAATGTTTTATTTTTACTTTCACTTACATATAGAATAAATGTAGTTTAATAGTTTCTCTAGAAAATTACGTTTTGAAGTCTTCCAATTCCATTAAAATCAATTTGATTTTTACTTTTGAATTGAATTGTCGAGTTTATGATTTCTCCAAAAACATATGTTTTATGTCCTGAAGAAGAAGGAAAAAGAAATATTTGATCTGTCTGCGTTATGATAACTCTAAAACTTAGTCTTAGAGAAATTGAGAAGCTTGAAAATCGGCTCGAGGTAGCATAGAAAGGTTTTAATTCAAAATTACCTATTTTTTAGGTTTCTTATTATTTTCCCAAAAACCACTCGAATGATTTTTAAATGTTTCATTTTGACCCGAGTAGTATTATTATTATTTTTTATCAGTTTTAGAATAAAGTGCCTGGTACACCGGGCGATGCTCGGTAACTTTTAGCCTCTAGATAGCTAAGTTTCGAAGGCTCTGCGACTTACCGAAGACGAGATGTGAAATATTTATTTTACGACTTTACTAATTTACACCCTCTTCCTTTATTTCAATCGGATTAAAATTTATACACGACTAATAACTCATGACACTTGATAAGTTCGGCAATTTGTAGCGAAATCGTTAGAGCCGTTTTCGAGAAACAGATTAAATATATATATATAAGAATTGCTCGTTTAATATAATAAGATTTTACACTTTTGGTTTTTTCCCTATTTATTAAATAACTAATAACTTATACTTTATTGTCTAGAAATTTTATAAGAGTTTGTAAGTTTGTTTGAAATGGTAGAGAAAACTAAAAGTTCAAAGTTCGATTCCCGACCATTGCATTTTTTTTTAATTAATGTTTTATTTTTACTTTCACTTTTTAGTTTTAATAATGTTTTAATTCAAAATTATATAATTTATTAAGTTTGCAAACAAAAAATCAAATCAATATTTATTTTTTAATTGTATTAACTTTTGTTATTAAAACAGGGTAAGTGTAAGTAATTTTGTATGCATAATTCACATCATAATTTTTTATGATAAAGATGCAAAAGTGTACATTAGTACAATACCTATGGAGAAGGAGAGATTAGAGAACTTAAAGAATAATTTGAGTTTGGATCAGAGTTGAAAGTTTTTATTAACCCAGGTGTTAAGTGAAGGATTCAAGAAAGATGGAAGCTAGATTGGAATACCAACATTTGGAGATCATAATAAAAAAATAATTAAAATGTAGTACTAATAATAAAAGCAGGTCGAATCGACTCTTGCAATCTTAACGAAATTTAATAAAATGTAAATATTTTATTGATTACCTATCTCTATTTTACAATGTCTAATAATAATAAATTTAATAATTAAACTTTATTTATTTATGTATTTATTGTTTATTGATTTGATTAATGACAAACTCAACCCCACTATTTGCAATTATGTATCTTATCAATTAATTAAAGAGAATTTAATTTATATATAATATTTAAATTTCGATTTCTCAATGATATTTTTATTTACATCGATGATAAGTTTTATGTTTGTTTATCGCCTTTTAGAAAAGTCTGAAATGTGAAGAAAATCATGATGTTTTTTCTCTTTGGATTATTCAGATTCCCACGATTGTTTTTATTAAACATTTATATTTATATAAAAATATGTGGTATTGTATATTTGTTTATTTGAATCAAGCAGAGGACAGTCTTATTGATTTCTCATTTTCTTTTATTTTCTTTATTGTTCTCGGGATCACAGCCCATTTAGACAGCAAATAAGTACATTTTTTTATTTATTTTAACATCTTAAGCTATCTAGAGGCTACAAGATGTACCACAATATTTTGACTAAAAAATCGAATACCGGAAGATGATGCTTACGTACGTAAAAATGTACCCCTTGCGTTTCGCAACCATAAGTCTCAGAGCTACGAAATTCGAAACTTAAGCTCGATATAGCCTAGAAGGAGAACAGCAAGATT